>JAMKCH010021574.1:0-30365 GCA_023653785.1 Ophioderma brevispina
TTAGCATCTCTGCCAATTCAGCACAATAAGCTTTTGCCAGGATCATATTAAGTGCTGATATCATACACCAATTGGTGACATGTTAAATGAGCTTTGGGCCTGGTCCAGACTTCACAAAACGATGGGCATCTTGCTTGTACTGTTTATTTCAATGTTTAATCTTGCACCTACTTACCTTTCGTCTAATTTTAATGTATACGTCTTCTCAGCATTCATATCCTAAAAGATATCAGGAAAGTGGCTCCTTAACTATTCCTAAGTATAACTCAATTTCAGGATTACGTACTTTTCAATACCGTGCTGTAAACTTGGAATAGTAATCCATCTAATATTAGAATTTATTCCATAGTACCCATTTTTCAGTATACCTGTTTTCAAACATAGTTATGAACAACTTATTAATTTCCTTTATGTTCATTATCTCTTTTAATTGTGAAAGGTGAAGTAATTTGTATTTCAGTTGATTTTGTTGTTGCAGATCTTTAAAACTTGTTTAACTTGTTATAACAGAAGTGTATAACTTAAACAGGCCCCTCAGGGAGAGCAGTACTTAAATCTATGCTGTACTCTGTATAAATAAACTGTAAATCAAACTGGGGCACGCCTTTTCACAAATCCTTAAGTCAATTTTGGTTCAACAACTGTCCCTGGGTGGTTTACAATGATTTTGAATGGGTTTGCTTTTTATATCTCATTGATCCCCGTTAGGGGTTTTGTGTTCATTTATTGACCCATTTATATTGGAATGGGTTCAGTAATTTGTAAATGAAAGACATCGTTTTAAAATCGGAACGCTTGTAGTATGTTTTGTGCTTTTGTCCCATGTAATTAGACATCCCTTGTACTCAATTTTTCATCAGCATTTGATGAGTAATTTTGTTCGCTCATACCGACGGTGCAATAAAGCGTGATTTAATTATATTTGCTATTTGGTTCAAAGGCGCTTTGGTCATCAGAGGTCAATCTCATGCGCCCCGTTTTTGTCTTGGTTAGGGTTTTCCTTTTGTGTTTTGTGTTAGTGATTTGTGGTACGGAGTTTGGTGGTGCGTGTGGTGTTTCCCTTTTTTTTGTGCTGGGTTTACAAACTTTCACATAACTGAACTGAGTCCGGCACAGGCTATATATATATATATATATTATATATATATATATATATATAATATATATATATATATATATACTAATTTATTCTATAGATATTTTATATCGTAAAACGAAGGGAGAAGTACCAAACACAGTGAATTAATATAGTAGACAAGAAATCAACACGACAAGTATTGTAGTGATTCTGCAGGCAGAGATATGCACTGACTTCGAGTTTCCGCCTTATCGGCTCTCAAGTACAATACAAATATTTTATAAAATAAATATAATCATGATGTGTGTACCAAAACAGTTGTAGAACGCAGGTATAAAACGCTGCGTATCATACTACAAATAACTGCGCCTAATATTGCTGCTGTTTGCGTAATATAAAGATTGCGTCTTCGGTGTGGGGGAATTGTATTTTGGCGGGTTTTTGTATATGAAATAACCACAAATTAATACAAATTTTTAAGAGCATATTCAAAGTGTAAAATACCTATAATATACCTTTTGGAACAGGGTGGTTTAAATAAGTTGTAATGGATGGAACGAAAGTATGTTAGCAAGGACGTAATGTCATTTGGTGAATGAGTAAAGTTGTGGTTTTTGTGTGGGAATGTTGACGGTTTTTTAGTTATTGTGTGTGGTTTGAGTGTGTACTATATATATAGATCTATCTATCTGTGTGTGTGTTTGTTGCGTGCGTTCGCGCGAGTGTCTGCGGTGGGTATGTGTATGTGTGTGTATATTAATGTCTTGTTAATTTAGGTTGAAATTTCTGTGTTTACTTAGTTTTTCTTTTGATCTGTCTACTTTGTGTGGTCCGTCAGAGACATTTTGTAAAATGAAAAATGGTGAACATGGGATCTTTGTTTTTTGTGCACAGTTCAAAGATCGGTTTGCTCATTGGGAATTTTCTTGTGTAAGTTCGCGAATTTGTTGTTTGTGTATTGTTACAAAACGGTTTCTCAGATTTGATGTTTGGTCCAATGTTATGGGCATACAGCCGTGCAAGTGATTCGCGTAAATTCAGCTTTTTTTGAAGTGCATGACATGTTCTGTTTGATTGTAAAGGCTTATGTTGTTTGTTGAATGTTTTGCTTCTGCCCCTTCTTGATGGTGTTTGCAGTACCGCATCTTTTGTGGTATGCATTGGAAACTGTGGTTTGGATTTTGTATTTTGTTTGAGAGTTTTTGCCTTTTTTGATGAGTTTTTTTTGATTTGGTGCTTGTCGTTTGCTCTTGAGTAATTTGGTTTTCCTTTAAGATTGTGTTATTCGTTAATACTGTTGTTAAGTAAGTCGAGTGAGGATTTGATGACGTTGCCATTTGTGTGTTTTTTTTTTAAAAGGGTCGTTTTTAATTTTTTTGAAATGTAATGTTGTTTTCATTCTTGAATGAAAACACCATTCTCATGTTGTTTCATTTTAAACATTATATATATACCATTTCAACAGTGTTTATATAATATCTATCATCTAACCCTTCAAACCTTCAACTCATTTAGTTTCCTCATTTTAAAAACCAAAGAATAATTTGGGCAATCACAAGAAGTTGGAGTAGGTACAATTGAAAGCAAAGCCCGGAATGTTGTACTCCCTTTTACAAAAACAAATTACATTTAAAATTCATATCAACATAACTTACAAATACTACAAAGCAAGAAGCAGTCACAGACATGGTTACCGCTTTAAGATGTGATATTGACATTACAGTATGTTCAGTAAACACACATCCTCGATTTGCAATAGCAGCGTCATCATAGAATGCTCAACTCGATTGTATTGATTGTTTGCACTTTTTAAACTAACAATTTCCTGTTTCTGTTTGACATTGTGTTGGGTGTATTTTTTTCACATTCCTATACTGCAATTTTTCACTAACATTCCCCTTTTTCTACTGTTTTTTTCTACTTTGATCTATCGGATATTTTTCAATGGACTGGTCCTGTTGTTTAACTTCTAACATCAGATGTACACGCACATCGCGTTAATAAATCTTAATCTCGATTCTCATTACAATTAGATTTCCTTCCTATTAATCTACATTCAATTAATCGTCTTGTTAAGAAGTGGATATAAATTGTTGTAAGCATGGCACACTTACCTATCACCATTACCTTATCAAACACTTTCTATAGTAGGATTTTTTTATTCCCTGTCAGTTCCATTAAAAGTTTTTGGGGCGTGTCGAGATTCATTTGTTACTGAGAGTGTGTATACTTTCCAATCAGTACAATGGACATTCGATGTCACGATACCCGAATAAGATTAAGGCCGATAATTAAAAAAGGCCCTTTCTCACGAAGAAAATATTACAAGGCAAATGCCGATACATTCCAAACACAAACTTGAAACAAACTCTAAAAGCATTCAACATAAGATAACTGATGCGAATAAGTAATTATTACTCCCAAAGTTCTTTTTACTTTTCACTAAGGCATATTAGAAAATTGATACGTTTACATTTCTTCGTCTTGTTCACAGATACAATAATTTTTTACAGCTTGGTCCAATCATTTACTACGTCTTTAAGAGTTTTGGGTCACTCATACAAACTGCACTATTTTAGTGGCTAATCCCCACTCACCCAGCCTCGATTTCCATAGCCTTATTCGTTCTTTGGATTGACGCCAACAAAGGTCGAATAGCGTGTCTCGGACTTCATACGACAATCTCTTCAATTGAATCTGTTATAAGCTTTCAACATATTCAATCACAAAAGGTTCATGTAAAATGGGTTAAAGCAATCATTTCTAAGTGAACAAAGTTGTGCATTTTCAGCTTTTAATACGACTTTTTGAGCTCAACACATCCCTCTTCCAAATGAATTCTTACCATCACAATATGCGTTACTGACGAATAGAAATCAGACCTAATAACACATCATTTAAATAGTTTATCCAATTTATGATTTAGAAATAAATTCTCAAGAAGGCCTAATGAAGTTTAACCATGTTGCCAAACTGTTTTGTAAGAGCTCTGACCTCAACACATCAAAACATAGTTACATATACACATGTATACACCTACACACACATTCACACTGATTATATTCGGGATTTCGATGTTGCGGGTGTAACTTGGATTTGAGTAGTTTCCCGTGTTGGGACTTTGGCAAAATATTTGGAGATCCCCTTTTACAAACTTCCCCCCTTTGAGTGCTTTTAAAAGTTGTATAAATCGGAGTTTGTTGTGGGAAGTGCAAGTTCCTCCTTTTCGTGTTCATTCTTGGTTGATTATGGGGTCAGATTTTTATTTTCCCCTGTTAAAGGGCAAGCATTAAATAAACGTGTGCTTGGATTAATCGCAATCTTGTAACGAATCGTTCTTTTCTCCCGCCATCTTGTTTCTTGATGATTGTCGGTATCATGTTCGGCTAATAGGGGCAGGGATTCCCTTCTTGTCATTTCGCAGAATTGAGGAAATGTGAGGTACTCTTGTGCGGGTCGATTGTGAAGGGGCTCTGGAATTCGCAAACGGTTATTTCTACTTCTTTGTTTTGGGTGGGAAGCTAGCTGTGTGTCACTTTTATTTTTCTAGTTTATTTGCATTGACTTAGAGCTTTGAACCATGTGAGCGGCACTGGGTGCAAATGCCTAAAGACGTTGGCGACATTGATAGTATTTGCGCAGCAACCAAATTTCGATACGCTACCTTATTAACTAATAGTTGTTTTGCAGTACACGTTGATGACGTAGCATATTTTTATTTGCAATTTCATGACCGTCGATTCATAAGCTAACAGTTTTTCTTGCAGTATCCATTTTCTTGAGCGTGATGTCTATTCCGTCTTTAGGATTCATGTTTACATTTATTAAGTGTTTGGTTTTCGTGGATAAACTAGATTTTTGATTTGGGTGAAGTTTTGAAGTGATTTGTTTCTCGGAAGGTAGTAAAGTTTACAGAATTTTATGGAGCTTTTTCTTGTGGTGACTAGTGTTTGACACCCGCCGTTACGGTGCCTTGTGTTATGTTATTCATTCAGTCTATCGGACTGGGCCTAGGTGTGCCGCGCGTCAGGCTGTTACACTATGCAAATTCGGGGGTTTTGTGTTGTGGTCGCCGTCCTCCACGATACGTTGTTGGCATGTCATAAGGCTTTGTTACGGGGTAGAGACTGGGTGTCTGCGCCTTTGGTGTACCTTGGATATGACCGTTTATGGCTGATATTGTGCCGCATATGGTCTTATTGCGAAGTGATCTTGTCCATCATTCGTGAAGGTAAGGAAGAGATTATGTTGGAACTTGGCGAAGTGCATTTGGTAAGCTTAGGAATGTAAGGATTATGCGGAACACGCTTTTGACGTTTATCAAGGTTTTGTACGTTTCAAATATTTTTGGTTTTTTGGTTAGGGGGTACTCTGGTACGTGGTATGATGATTCTTATTGCAACTCATGGAGCTAAACTAGGGTGAAGTAACAGAAATGTGTCTCCAGCCACAAGGTACAAGTAAAAGGTAGTTGGTACATACAAAAAAAAAAAACTGGAAGCAAATCTCAACAAACCAGTCAACAAAACAGATGTGCTCTTTATACAGAGGAAGACGGAGCGGAGCATATTCTGAGGCTGGTAGGGCTGTTTTCTAAAGGCCCTATGCATGTAGAAATGGTGGCCATTTGAGCTGGAAGAGTTATTCCAAACACGTATGGGACTTGGGTAAGTAGCACAAATTTATTAGAGATCATCGTATTGTTGTTGGGAATGCTTGTGGTGCTTAAGTTGTGTTCAGTTCTTGAGATGTAATGTCGCTGGAACAACACATGTTGGAACTGGATATTGACAGTTGACATGGTGCAGTTGTGAAGAACTTACTTGTTGTTCCAGAATACGTCTGAAATATAAAACTAATCATCCAAGTTCTTGAATTAGTGATGAAACGCTGGACTCCTGCGATAATCTGCGAACACAAACGTGCTCCTGTCTGCTCGGACTTGCTCGAGCTTGTCCACTAGAGTTGTTGTATGTGGGTTTCAAGTCGCGCGAGGCGCGGACGAACGAGGGTCCTCCAAAATTATGGATGCACTCGCTTCGGGATATCACATAGTACACGAGAAATGGTGTGTTTAGGTAAGCCCTTAGTTGGATTGGCTTTATTGATTTCTAATCGCAAGATTGGCAGGGAGTGCAGGGTGTTTTTAGCTGGTGCTTTTTTTTTTATTCATCGTCACGAATAATATACACGCCCTTATACATACATTTCATAGGCATTTAAATTCAGCCTATTAAATGACATTAGCATTGTCGCCTCACACTGACATGTTCCAATTTTATTATCTTATTTGGGTGTTAGTTTTGTTTGGTCGCTAATTGTTTCTGTGTGTAACGTTATTTTTTTCTACTATGAATCCAATTCCTTTGCCCTTTAACTCTGGATCAGATTGCCCTTTCAGCTGGGTGGTGGGGGGGGTTTGTGCAAGTTCCTTTGGAATAAGAACTTGTTTGGCGATTTTTGGTATAGGGATTTGGCTCATTTGCCCTCTATTGGCCTTTTATGCCTATCTTGATACTTTCAAACTTTCAGTTTAATATGCAAATTCAAGATTTAATCATGATCTCATAATAAGCCTAAGGACTGCTTGTTGCTTACTACCGTTCCTAGGTGTGGCTTCAACTACCCATCTGATTGACTTAATTTTCCTCCGTATGGCTAATAGATTTTAGTTGCAAATTTCCTAACCATTAAAGGACTAGATAGGTCGTGGATATTCTACCCTTCTGGTTAATATTATATTGCTCAAATATGTGATAAGCATCCACTTTAAATGAGTTGCTAATTGTGTGTTTAGTCTAAGAAGATTTGATCATGCGTTGTGCTCTGAATTCCCCACTGTGCTTTAGTGTGAGTGTATTGTTGGAAGGATGAGTATGTTAATCATTAAGTTATGATTGGATTGTGACTCCCCTTGGTGGCACAAAGATGCATATGTTGCGTTCATGTTGAGTGATATTGTGGAAATTTCCTAACCCTTCCATTTGATGCCGTGTTGATTGTATGAAATTACTGTGGATGTCTTACCCTGCTATGTATGAGTGATAGTTGTGGATTTCTACCTTAACCCTTCCATTTGATGTCCGTGTTGATTGTATGAAGTTAGCTGTGGATGTCTACCCTGCCTATTATGATGTGTTGTGGTATTTTCTACCTTCCCATTTTGTATCGTGTTTATTATATGAGTTGGTCCTGTGAATGTCTACACCTGCCTATGTATGAGTGATGATGTGGATTTCCCACCCTTCCAATTTTTGTCGTGTTGATTATCTGAAGTTAGCAGTGGATGTCTAGCCCTGCCTATGTATGAGTGATGATTTTGGATTTCCTACCCTTCCAATTTATGTCGTGTTGATTATATAGAGTTAGCGGTGGATGTCTAACCTGCCTATCAGAGTGGTTTGTGCTAACCTGTGGGGTATAAATTATAGATTGATATAGTAAACATTCTACCGGACTGCATAAAACTTTGCGCGTCTTCGCTTCAGTTTATTGGCTCATTGCCTCCTCATGCCGGAGTCTTTATATAATATACAAATATTATGGTTTTATATTTATATTTGCGATTTTAAATGTCTTGGACACAGCCATATTGGCTGCCCTTTTTATTTTTTCGCAAGTTCACAATTATATGTCGATATGAGTTTATAATGATCAGGATCATAAGTATCATTCTTCAACCATATGGCTGTAAATTGTGCATTTTAACATGTAACAAAACCTGAATATGAAGTATGTTCCAAACATACTCTCATACTTTAATCTTAACTTTTATCATCATTTTGGATGATATAACCCAATATGATCCAAATATTTGAGCTGTAAAGAGGCGGCCGATGATATGGCGGCCATATTGGGATTTGAAGCAGATTATATTACCACTATGTTACAATTTTAGAGGAACAATTGTAGGTTTTAAAGGATCATTGAAGGCGTCCCTAATTGGCTGTAATTGTGATTTTAACATGTTTTTAACAAAACCTAATTGAGTATTTCAACACATATCTCATACTGTTAATCTTAACTTTTAATCATCATTTTTGATGATATAACTCAAGAGATTACAAATATATGAGCTTAAAGGCCTGGGCCATAATTGGCGGCCATCTTGGATTTGAAGCAAGATGATATTACAAATTGTTTCCATAACTTCACAATGGCCCTAGATCAGTATCCTTTGTGTGGTTTCTTTACCATATTAATCATTATTTTCTGCACACTAATTATTTTATTACAATTTTTTTTCCATTTTTGTCGCCATTTTTGGATGATTTTTGGCTGCCATCTTGGTTTGAATTAAGATAACATTGCTAGTATGCAGAGCATGGTGTTTTTGATTATCCTACAACACTATTTTGGTGGTTTCTTCTTCTTTCTTTGTTATATTTATGATTATTTTTTGGGACAATAATGAACGTTTCATCAATTTTTCAATTTTGGGTTGGGTGGGCGCTAGATTGGACCCATATTGATTTGATGTATAGTAGAACAGTAGAATTGCCACAAATGAATTGGGAAAGCTAAAAGGCAGATATTTAAGATTTCCTTTTTACTGCTTTTAAATCCAATTTTTTTAGCCGATATCTGACATTTTTGTAATGTACCATTTTTGGGCCGGCATATTGGCGGCCAGTCTTGGATATCTCTAGCACGTCACTTTTTTTCACTGTTAACATCTGAAATGTGTTTGATGACCCAAAGGCATCCAAAAACCAAAAAGTTGGTTTGGATTAATACTCTGCGGGGTGGTGCACGGAACCCCCGCCCTTACATGCCCAACTAGTAATGGTTAGCTTCGAAAATGTCTATGTGATGTGTCGCAACGAAGGAATTTATATTAGAATATTTAATATCGTAGACCGATCATTAATCCAACGGCTGTTGGAAACGGGCCCCTTCCAATATGAAATAGCCGGAAATGTCCCATGAACTCTCTACGCCACCGCTCATCCTTAGTTGTTTTTATTTTTATTGGTTCAGGCAAGTCAAGTAAGATGCCATTTTCCTTGAGGTGGCACTATTTTCATAATTGTGTTTTTCAAATTTTGAAAATTGTGGGGGCTCTCCTTCCAAAAATATGCTGTTATTGTTTTTAACTTGCACTAGTTTTGCAATGGTGTTGGTCCGTAGTGATGGGTCAGCATTTACAAGATCCCAACTATTTCTAACTGAAACTGAATGTAAACCATATAAATATATCGACAGTCTTATATTAAACTGAATAGAGGCATTGCCAATCTCCTTTTTGGCAAGTTTTAACTCAGGTCAAGCAATCAATCAATCAAACACTTTAAAAAAAAAAATTTTTTATTTAAATTGCTAGTGCTATAGCACAAAAAATCAGTCTAGAAAAGTTGTTTGAAATGCTTTTCTATTAAAATTGCCTGTACCCTCCTTAATTAAGGCAACCTTTGTGAGAATTCTCGTCTAGTCTGTAGGCAAAAACCTTTGTTAATCTGATGCAAAGAAACAGCAAGCGGGCACCAGTAACTATTAGACTATGAACGAGAATAGCCCCCCCCCCAAAAAACCGTGCACTCCCAGATCCTCATCGAGTTGTATCATTTTTTTTCCAGGAGACCCGGCTGAACGATAGTTTTACATGTTAACATGGGAACCGTTGGGATGGGCCTCCAGTTTCCCTGGCATTTCAAATGGCCGCCCCCGTAACTACGTTTGCCTATCCCCTTGGGTCCCTGAGACTAAATAGAGCAAAATTCTTCACCCATGTTTTTAGGGTGCAGGGAATTCATTGAGACCATTGATAACATGCTTGAACCATCGGCGGCAGACGCATCCTTGACTTAAAAATGGCCGCCAAGAAAATGATTTTTTTATTACCTACCTTGGCCTTGAGAGGTAATAAAATAATGATTCTGGTAGTCTATTACTATTAAAATTTAACATTTATGGCCAAAACACAGAATGACACAGTTTGGTAATGAAACAAATGTGGTGGTTAAGAGATTGGCAGTGTCTGTGGTAAGACCTAGTTGGTTGGTGATATATGTATTAGATGTCCTTGAAAGCGCAATCTATGACGTAAGTGACATATTGATAGTGCACACTTAATTTCGTCCGTATGTACCCTATATCTGGTTTAGTTTGATATTTTAAGTGACATGGCTGGCTGATTGTTCATAATGGCATGTCATAATGGAAAGTGACATAGTTGATGGGATCATTTATTGGCAATGACATAGCTGAGGTTTCATAATTGGCAGTGTCAAATTGGCAGGGACACCGCTGATGGTGTATAATTGCAGTGACATAGCTGATGGTGTCATAATTGGCAGTGGCATAATTTGAAAGTGGGACATAGCTGATGGTGATCATAAATTGACAGTGTCATATTTGGAAATGGCTAATTTTTGTTGGTTGAATAGTTGAGTCATGCATCGTCAGAGTCATCGCTGTCTTCGCTCTCTGATGAAACAGGTTGGCAAGTCCGATCGTCTGAATCATCGTCATCCGAATCACTTGTAGCAAGTCTCTCTACTTCATCTGCAAGATGCAGCGGGAAGACTTGGCCCTCAACTCATAGTGGGTTCTAGTGCCCAGAGGTAAGTGTCAATCCATGTCCATCACTTGGAGATGGAATGTCTAAAACTGAGCTATCACTCTAGGGATGTGTTGTTGTAATGCTGGCACGACCCTCCCATTCCACTTCCGAGAATCCTGCTAGGATGGATTGGAACTTTGGAAATTTCTGCATCACTTTGATAACCATCCCTATCCCTTCGAAGGCACTAGTCGTATCACAATGTGTGTAGGCATGTAGGGCCAACAGCGCTGTACAGTACTCCTTAGTAAGACCGTCTGCCATTTCTGTTAGATTGATGTGTCTCTTGTTGTTTCCTGTTTCAGTGTCAAACAGTATGGTCATGGTGAAAGAGAGTGTAAAGTGTAGCAGTAAAGTGTAACGCCTTAACTGAATTCGCCTTATACATGTCAGTGTTGAAAAGGGGGTCAAAAGACTTTAGCATGATGTCAAAAACCTTATAGGAGATCTGTTTGAAATTATTAGGCAGCTCCCGCATGCAATAGAAAAGGGTGTTTCCATCTGCAATGTCGAGGGTGACAGAAGGAAGTGGTAAATGTGCATCTGTGACTCCTTTGGTGATGTAGTGAAAGCCCCTACTTTTGGAGTCACTGACCGATACCTGCGGTTTCAAGACTGTATGGAGCAGGTGTGAGCAAGAACTTCACTACCTTTTTAGGTCAACCAAATTGCTTCCTGGGACTTAAAGGTGCTTGTTCCGATCGTCGTTGGGACACCCCCCCCCCACATTTTCCCGGAAGTAGTACAAATTTCGATATCAGGTGGAAGGCCGTGTTTTTCTCATTGTTGTCCTGAAATTTCAGCTTTCAATCCATTTCTTTCTCAAGATACAAATAAAAAACTACCGATTTAATGGTGAACCATCAATATCACGGTACTTGTTGGTCAGTGTGTACAAGTGTCAGGCTCACATATCAAGTAGGGGAAGACGATAGACAAAAATCACTCTCGCGATATTCAAGATGGCGTCCAAAATGGCCGCTAAAATAAGCAAAATTAAAGGTCCATGGCCCGATCGCTAATAGCCTCGTCCCCAGAAGTCCAGATTTTAGCGGAAGTGACCAAAATTTTGGTATCACAAGAAAGCTACTATTTTTTCTCATTTACCCTGTGAAATCTTAGGGCTAAATGATTTTTGGTTTGGAAGTTATGAGCGAAAATGTGCCCCTTTTTGGTCGACCAATATTAATTTTACACAGTACTCTACTCTACACAGATATAGTTGACTGGTCAATGGCATTTATTTTCTAGTAATTTTTTGCCATATCCAAAAATTCAAAATAGCGCTCAAAATATGTAAAATTGTACAAAATTGTACGCATCATCTCAAATTGTAGTAAATTGTAAATACATTAATTTACACCTACTCAGAATTCCTCAGACGGAAGTCCAAAAAAGTTTGCCGTTTGGTGGAGCCTTTCGGATTTGTTATCGACTATGCGAAATCCCAGTTGGACACTTCCTAGCACCCCTAGTTTCTGGGAGGTGTCACAGACTTCAGTACAGGGAGGGTTAACCCCACATACCAGGAGTTGTCCAGGATTGACACAGTATCCATGGCCAAAATCCAACACCGTCACGGTTTTGGCTTAGATTTTGGAGCCTGGTCGCTAGCCTGATAGACACGGCTCCCTTGTGCAGGCTTCACTACATGAGGCGAATTCAAATTCACCTTCTCAGTCTATACTGCCCATTGGTTCATCCTTTTTCTCTCCAAATATCGGTTCTTCCGAAGCTCATTTTAGACCTCGAATGGCGGATGCATCCGCCCAACTTACTTTTGGCGTATGCTTTCTCATCAGGCACCCTCCCTGACCTTGACGACAGATGCGTCCAAGCTCGGATGGGGCACTGACTGACAATGTCAGGCAGGTGGACACCAACCCAGGTCCAACAGCACATCAACGTGCTGGAACTTTGGGCAGTGATTCTGGCACTTCATGGAGTGTGACACAATGTTCACGGCCAAACCCTTAGTCCGCTGCAACAACAGAACAGTCATATCCTACCTGAACGAGGGCGGAACAAGGAGACGGAGGCTCTGTCGGGAAACTCTCCACATGCTGCTCTGGTGCCAAAAACAGGGTATCCACTTGCAGGGGTAACGCCTTGGACAATGTTCTAGTTCCTCGGACTTACATGGCCCCAATGTCTTGGGGGTCATCATCACATGTAGATCTGTTCGCGTCTCGTTTGAATAATTAACTTCCAACATACTTTACATGGGAGGTGGACGAAAAGGCAGTGGGACGGTACGCCATGACGGCGGATTGGTCAAACATAATAGGTTACGCATTTCAGCCAGTGGCTCTGATCCCGAAGGTACTTGAGAAGGTGTCCCGGTCAAAACATTGTCTGGTGCTGCTCGGTGGCTCCTATGCGACCAAGCTGGCGGTTTCCTCAGGAGGTTATTCCACTGATATTCCACTGATAGCACCTAGGCCGTATAGCAGACGACTTAGCCGAGGTGTTTGAGGAGGGTGCTCTTTCCATGTGTTTAGAACTGTCATTGCCGCTGTCCATCAAGACTTCAGAGATGTTATTACAGTTTCTTTGAGTGTGGCCCTCTCTTCCCCATTAAAGGAATGTTTGCGGAGAGGCATCAAGGTAGGTGGTTGCTTCCACAATGGGTTCTTCCCTACTGCTCCAACACCTCGCTTCAGAGGATTTGAGCCCTTGTTGGAGCTCAGTATGTTGGACCTGGCCAAGATGACGGGTTTTTTGTTGGTGGTGGCCTGTGGCCATAGTTGTTCGGAGGTCCAAGCCCTGCTACTGAAGAGGCCCACCTCTGTTTTACAGAAGACATGGTTTACATCTTGCCTCGGATGTTTTTTAGCAAAAAAACAAACATCTTTTTCCCTCAAACCAGTTCTCCCAGTCCTGATCAAAGGTCAGAGCAGCTTAAGAAGTCATGGTGTCCGGTGAGCTAAGGTTCTTAAATTATAACTTAAACATATTGAAAAAAATCGGGGGACATCAAGCAGCTGTTATCCATAATGTCGGAGAAGCCCTTTAGACCTTAGGCCGCTGGATCATAATGTCATCCGAAGTGCTTACCCAAATTTCAAGATCGGATGACTTTTTCCCATGTCTTTATGATACCCGTTTCCAATCCACTTCTTGTGCGCTCTCTTCTGGGGCTTTCTTGTCTGACATTCTGGATGCTACGGTTAATCAACTTCCACAATGTTCCAAACGGTGTACCCGAAAGATGTATTGGCAAGGTTGAGCTATTGCGACCCCTCTCTGCAGATCAAAGGGCAACATCTTGACAGACCATTTTATGGTGAGTAAAGCCTCTTTTTCTTTGTTTCAAATTAATAATGTAGCTTAGGGCAGATGGTTAGGCTAGGCTTTAAGGGATTCACCAGAAATACCTAGGTATACCTTCCTGGGCTTTGATCCATCGCCTGAGCTTTCATCAGTAGCATTCTGATGCAGAATTAGGCCGCGGGAGGTAGATAGAGTAGGTGTATTATTTTACCAATTTGCTACACTTTGAGATCATGTGTACAATGTTCTGCAATTTTACCTCTCTTTGCAGCCTTTTTGGGTGTTGTCTTGGACTTTCAGATATGGCAACCATAAATGAAATACTAGAAATTAAATGCCAATAACCAGGCAGTCTTAATTTTTTTTAAATTTTACCAATTTATTACATGTTTGATATTAAATACCCAATTTTCTTTAATTTTGCTTATTTTGGCAGCCATTTTGGACATCATCTTGAATATCGCGAGAAATTTTGTTAACATCTCAAAATTGTTATAGGACCATAAAACTAAGCTAAACAAGTTGGTTTGGTAGAGTCTGGGGGGTCAGCTGATACCTTCCGTAGATACTCCCCTATTCCAGTTGTTCCTAAAAATTGTAATTTTTTAGGAAACAATTTTTTACATATTTTTGTGATTTTAGATGCTATCTTTACTTATAAACTTTTATACATACATTATATTGTACATTTTTCTTGATAATATGTATCCTACAACATCTTTCAAGAACGGTGAGCATTTTGAAGTGTTTTGGTTGAATTTCCGCCGAGAAAATGCATCGTTTCTCAGAGTGCATGAAACCCAAAAATCTGTATTTCTACCGATCTGTGAGGCGTAACAACCACGCAGTGGGTTCCCTTATTGATCGGTCCGCAGTGTTGACCCTGAACAACTGAGGGGTTTCGGCTGTGAAGCAAAATCACATATACACCAAAAGTGTATTTCAGGTTTATGTTTCTGGTAGGGGGAAGGGAAAGCCGGATAAATGAAAAGAAGTTCGTTTAAATGACTTCGTCAACCAACTTATTTGTTCGCTATATCATTTTGCAAGCGAGATAAGGGTAATGAATAAGATTCAAAGCGGGAAATATGGGGGAGCGGCGATAGAAGCGTCCGAACCTCCCCCCATATCTCAAAAGTTTATAAAAGATCATAACATGCCATTTGCGATCGTATTGAGCAAGTAAATACGGATTTCAATGAGATTTTGGTAAAAATAAGGCCGTTGTTTATTGGCAAAAGTCCACTTTGGCTCAATCTCCCACCCCAACACCACAAAAGATCCACATCATAGGCGTAAATCCCGGGGGGATGGGGGTTATATCCCCCCCCCCAATATTTTGATGAGGGGGATGGTCAATGGGATCATCCCCCAACGTTGATGCCTGTTCATGTGTTTTTGACCAAAATAACCTCATATTTTACCATAATAGTTTAAAAATTGGTAAATTTCCGCGCACTTCGCGCGCATTTTGTTATAATTACAATTACATTTAAGTATTTTAGCTTCTAAATGGCAAATGTTTTTGCAAATTCGCGCGAACAAGTGCTAGTAATTGATCGTTTCAGCAAACCCCGTTTCATTCATAAATTTTCGTCAACCCCATCCCCCCAATGTCAAAAAAAATTTACGCCACTGATCCACATTTTGCTAAAAAAAGTCCACTCTTGCTCAATCCCCATCCCCTGAAAAAAAATCTGGCTACCGATCTAATGTTTCCGTATGTGTTCTGAAACAATGTACAAGCATTTATTGCTTCACACCATCACTTTATTTAAAAAAAAACGATAGTTATCTACTAACAGTAGGCCTATATTAAGATTAACGTTTACACTCTAATTTTTTTTTACTCAACCTGAGTAATTTTTTACTCAAGTTATGTAGTTAAAATGTCACAGCTTTTGTTGAGTAAACTTGACTCAACAAAGGTTGAGTAGCAGTAAACATTTTACTCAGTAAAAGAGTCAATATTTGACTCAACGTTTGTTGAGTAAAATTTTACTCCCCTTTACTCAACAGTTGAGCTGTGACATTTTTTACTCAACAGGGCGATAAAACTTTACTCAACCCACAAGGAGTAATATTTTGTACTGTATTTGAGTAGATTTCTTGCTCAACCGTTGAGTAACATGTTTTGACTCAACTGATGTTGAGCACACTGTTTTCCCAACTGTTGAGCAACATTAATTTTACTCAACTGATATTGAGTAATACTTTGGATGCAGGTATAAAGCAAAAGCTACAAGTTCAGTATACTCGAAACTTCCTGATATTTTGATTTGATTTCTGTAATAGAACTACACTTTCAAACATCAAAGAACACAGGCGGTATTCTTGGTATTTAAAAAATAACACAAAATCTACAAGGACATATATCCATTACTTTTACCTTTTTCTTCGAAGGCCATGGTGGTTCAAAATCATGATTTGTAGATGCACGCTGCACGTCGTGTAGTCGTGTACCGATGTACATGCACCAGTAAAACTATAGGCCATAGATTTGTCAGATTAATTAACTTTGCTGAGCAATAGCGAATCCCCATTTGAATACACTAGTACGTCAGCCCGGACCAGTTTTGGACACCAAGGGGTAGATGGAAGAGTAGAAAAATTTCATTGCTACCACATGTTAGGTAAATATGTGGGGATCATCGCCTGGTTGGATGTAGAAATCAGAAGTGGTGCAATTATTTTTTATGGGCCAAAAAGGTCAAAATTGACCCAAATAAGGTAAAAATAATAGAATGGTGATTCCAACTTCATATTAATGTAACAGTATTTAATTTTCCCCACTACATAGCTGTAGATTCAAGAAGAATTTGAATGTAGGATTCTGGGGTTAATTTTGACCCCAGAAAGGACCAAAAAGGGGTCAAAATTGACCCAAATAAGGTAAAAATAATAGAATGGTGATTCCAACTTCATATTAATGTAACAGTATTTAATTTTCCCCACTACATAGCTGTAGATTCAAGAAGAATTTGAATGTCGAAATCTGGGGTTATTTTTGACCCCAGAAAGAGCCCAAAGGGGTCAAAATTGACCCAAATGAGGTAAAGATCATAGAATGGTGATGTATTTATTCCAACTTAAACTAGTATTTCATTTTCCCCACTCTATAGCAGAAGATTCCAGAATGTTGGAAATGAATGTTGGATTCTAGGGTCAAATTTGACCCCAGAAAGGGTGAAAAAGGGCTTAAAATTGACCCAAATAAGGTAAAAATCATAATGGTGATGTATTAATTCCAATAGTATTTCATTTTCTCCACTCTATAGCAGGTAAAATAATTAGGTAATATGGTAAGGTAAAAATCGTAGAATGGTGATGTAGTTATTCCAAACCTCATCTTAAAAAATAGTAGTATTTAATTTTCCCAGCTCTATAGCCGTGCATTTAAGAAGAATTTGAATGTTGGAATCTGGGGTCAAAATTGACCCCAGAAAGGGCCAAAAAGGGATTAAATTTACCCAAATGAGGTAAAAATCATAGAATGGTGATGTATTCCAACTTAAACTAGTATTTAATTTTCCCCAATCTGTCGCAGCAGATTCCAGAAGAAATGGAATGTTGGAATCTAGGTTCAAATTTGACTCCAGAAAGGGTGAAAAATGGCTTAAAATTGACCCAAATAAGGTAAAAATCATAGAATGGTGATGTATTTATTCCAATTTTATATTAAAATGCAGTAGTATTTCATTTTCTCCACTCTATGGCAGTAGATTCAAGAAGAATTTGAATGTTGGAATCTATTTGGGGTAAAAATTGACTCAGAAAAGGCAACAAAGGTCAAAATTGACCCAAATTATGAGTCAGTAAAAGTTTAAAATGGCAAGGTAATCATTCCACTTATATGCATTTTAAGACTTCTAAAATGAAACCTCATTTCTATTAATATATTGGTAGTAGGTAATAAACTAAATTTTGACATATTGGGTCAAGATACACCCCAATTTAATATATAGTTTCATCTCAATTGAATAGCCTGACTCCAATACCCATCTGTTACTTATCGTGCCTGTATCATTTCAACCAGGTTTGATAAAAACATGATTTATGAAGCCTCCTAGAATACTTTTTAAAATAATAAATTAAGTTATATCTAATAATATCTAAGTTAAATATTTTAAGTCCTACGATTTCACAGAGTAAATGAGACAAATAGTACCTTTCTACAGACACCAATATTATATTCTGATCACTTCCTGTAAAATCTGTGATGCCGGGGATGAGGCTATTTAAGGCTAAGTAAAAAAATAAAACAATTGATCGTCCGGACTTTTGAAAAAAGTTGGTGAGGGAGACCTTTATTATTTGTTATTTTATTATTTTTTTCAAAGATGGCCGCCATGTCTAAGATGGCCACCATGATATATTTGAAGATTTCGTTTGCATTGTGGAAATAGTAGTGTGTAAGAAGGTTGAAAAAATTGCTCAATAAAATGAAGGATACTCTTTAAAATATGTTTGAGAGTTCAATAGTGCTCCGATATTTTTGTTGACTTCATTTCCCCCCTTTTTAGCCGCCTTTTGGTGGAGTTGTTGCTTTTTAAAAAATAACAAATAACAAAATCAACTGTGTTTTTTTTTTACTTGGCCTTAAAGAGTGGATCTTTAATCAATTGACCCCAAAATTGATAGAAAGGGCCCAAAAGAGGTCAAAATAGACCCCAAAAGAGTGTGAGTTAAAAGCTATCAATTGGGCAATTATACTGTGGAAGTTAATCTTTTGAGAAGCAACTCCATAGACAAATGTTTGCACTTTTTGTCAGCTAGCAACCACATAGATTTGCATCAATTGATGAAACGATTGCCATGTTGGCAAAAGTGGACAATATCATCATCATCTGTTGACTTTTGTCGAAATCTGTGGCGTACTTCTTTGCAATTGCAAAACGTCTTTAGCATGTATTGCTGCTCCCACTTCAAAGTAAAGCTTGTATCTCTGCTGCATAGCATATCAGAGTAGGTTAGTGATCTGCTACCATAGGCGTAAATCCCGGGGGTGGGGGATATATCCCCCCCCCCAATATTTTGATGAGGGGGGATGGTCAATACGATCATCCCCCCAATGTTGATGCCCGTTCATGTGTTTTCGACCAGAAATAACCTAATATTTTACCATAATAGTTTAAAAATGGTAAATTTTCGCGCGATTCGGGCGCATTTTGTTCTAATTACAAATACATTTCACGATTTTTGCTTCTAAATGGAAATTTTTCTTGCGCGCTTCGCGCGCACAAGTGCAAGTAATCAATCTTTTCTGCAAACCCAGTTTTATTCATAAATTTTCATCAACTTCATCCCCCCCCCCTGTCAAAAAGAAATTTACGCCACTGGTATGAGTTGCCTGGTATAAGTGCCACTTAAAAAGTCCTGCAGCTCCCCCTTCATTGCCAATGTTTCTGCACCATACAGTAAGATGTTTTCCACACAGGCCTGTAGAAGGCAATCTAAGTTGCTCTGGAGACAACAGACTTTCATATTATATACTTAACCATAATACTAGTAAAACAGTTGTGATAATTTCAGGGCAGAAATAAACCAAAAGATCAGATTTAACAACATTTTAGGATAGCGTTCATTCTAACAGACCATCCGTTTCTCTCCTGCTGGATAGTTTTACCTAGTTTGAGGGAAAAAATTGTGGCGTATTGGGTAAATTTTGACCAATTTGGGTTGGACAAGTTTGATCCCTTTTCAAAGTTTTTCATTGCGAATGTTAGTAAAAGGAACACTAAATTAGGAGAGGGGCATTTTTTTTCAAAAGGGGACTTTCCCCCAAATTACAAAGGGGTAAATTTGTTCCCCCAAATTACAAAGGGGCAAATCTGGCAAAAGTGGACCTTTTACCTACATATTTTCACTCTTTTTGTCCCCAGATTCCAACATTCAAACTCTTCTTGAATCTACAGCTATATAGTGGGGGAATTAAATAGTATTACATTTCAATATGAAGTCGAAATAAATAAATCACCATTCTATGATTTTTACCTAATTTGGGTCAATTTTGACTCCTTTTTGGCCCTTTCTGGGGTCAAAAATAACCCCCGATTCCAACATTCAAATTTTTCAATCTACAGCTATATAGTGGGGCAAATGATCTGTTACATTTCAAAATTAAGATGGAAAAATACATCACCATTCTATGATTTTTACCATATTTGGGTCAACTTTGACTCTTTTTTGGCCCTTTCTGGGGTCAAAAATAACCCCAGATTCCAACATTCAAATTCTTCTTGAATCTACAGCTATGTAGTTTGGAAAATTAAATACTGTTACATTAATATGAAGTTAGAATCACCATTCTATGATTTTTACCTTATTTGGGTCAATTTTGACCCCTTTTTGGCCTTTTTCTGGGGTCAAAATTAACCCCAGATTCCAACATTCAAATTCTTCTTGAATCTACAACTATATAGTGGGGGGAATTGTATTAGTATTACATTTCAATATGAAGTTGGAATAAATGTATCACCATTCTATGATTTTTACCTAATTTGGGTCAATTTTGACCTTTTTTGGCCCATAAAATATAATTGCACCACTTCTGATTTCTACATCCACCCAGGTGATGATCCACACATATGTCCCTAACACCTGGTACCATTGGCATTTTTCTACTCGACCACCTACCCTAACTCGAAAACTAGAGCCCTTTTTCAAAGTGGCTGACGTACTACACGGCGCTCACAGTGCAGTGATACATGCACCACGGTGAAAGGTGCGCAACAAGTTCCGTAGACATAGTCCGGTTATGCCGAATCTCATCTCGCCAATTCAACAATCATGACATCCATTGCATCACCGCAAAATAATACATATTTTCTGATTAAAATTTTTGTTGATGTAAAAATCAGAATGACCACATTTCCACGACACGACACCAAGCTTGTCCACCCTGCCCATTGATATATGCAAGCGGGACGACCCCACTAGAGGCTTATTTTACCAAAAGCGCAATAAGTGCCAACAAACAAACATCAAATTTTGTGTTATATCGAAATAAAGTGTTTGAAGTATTATATGGAATTGCATCTGCAAATAATTTTGCTCATGAGAACAATATAATAAGGCTAATAGGCTAATTTGCGCATCCAGCATAGAAATTATATATGCACGATTTGCAGAAATGTATAACGTTATCATTAAAGAGCTATCGAGTTCGTTTCCTTTTATAATTTAGCCAATGAAACCTACCCAACTAATAATAGTACGGAATTGACATTATCTATTTGATATAAGTATGTAACAGGGCGATATTTTCAGATTTTTACATATTTTGGATTTTGAGATGCTATTTTTATTATAAAAGTTTTATACATACATTTATTTGTACATCTTCTTGATAATATGTATCCTCTAAATTTTTTCAAGAACGGGAGCATTTTGAAGTGTTTTTGGTTTAATTCCGGCCGAGAAAAATGCTTCATTTCTCAGAGTGCACGAAACCCCCAAATCTGCATTTTTACGGATCTGCGAGGCGTAACACCCACGCATTGGGTTCCTTTCTTGATCGGTTCCGCGTGTAACCCTGAACATTAAAGGGGTTACGGCTGTGAAGCAAAATCCCATATACACAAAATTGGTGTATTTCAGGTTATGTTTCTGGTAGGGGGAATGAGAAGCCGTACAAACGAACAGAATTCGTTTTAATGATTCGTCACCCAACTTGTGGTGGTTCGCTATAAAAATTAACTTTGCAAAGCGATAATGATAAGATTTCAAGTGGGACCTTTGGAGGAGCGCGATAGAAGCGTCCCAACTTCCTCACATATCCCAAAGTTTTATAAAGTCAGAACATGTGCTGTTGCAATCGTATTACCAAGTAAATACGAATTCACATGGATTTTGGTAAACAATAAGGCCTTTGTTTATTGGCAAAAGCACCTTTGGCCCAACCTCCCACCCCACCCCAGAAGAGATTACATTTGCCAAAAAAAAAATCCACTCATGCTCACTCTGCTCAATCCCCAGCCCCGAAAAAATCCTGCTACCGATCTAATGTTTCGGTTGTGTTATGAAACATTTAACGGCATGTTTTTCTAAATTCAAACCAGCACTTTATAAAAACCAATAGCTAACTCGTGAACGACAATGCCATTCTACTTTCCCAAGGATTTCAATGATGCATTTCAAGAAACACTTTGTCCGAATCTTCTATCATCATGAAGAATGGCTCGGAATAATATACCAAGGCAACAACAATACATCAACAGCAAACAATGGTAAAGTAACTCTTACACACTAAGTCAAAAATGCGCCTTAGAACCATTTTGTCCTATAATGGAACGCTCAAGAATGGAACCCTCAAAAAACGGTTCTTAAAAAATTTGAGAACCGGCCACAAGTTCCTAACTAGAAGATTTAGAACTCTTAGCACTTTTTTTTTCTTATAGGTGAAAAGGGAGTAGAATCTTTGAAAAATGGGGGGAAATCTGCCGCAAAGATGAAGAAACATGCTCCGGATTTATTTCTCAAACCGGACTTTTTGGTCAGGGCACGGGACTAAGACTTTACAAAACCAATCAACAGAATCCCCATCCTCAGCCTCGACCCACCACTCACCCCTCAAAGCCAAGATTTCGCTTTTAATAAACCTTGTATTTTCCATTTCCTGCAAACGATTTGGTTGAGCTCTATCCATTATCATGCTAACCAATCATAATCTGGCTTGTTTCACGATAAATTTTCGTACATCCAGTAATCTGTAGAATATTCCCAATTATACTGGGCTCGCGTTAAAATGGTGTTTCGGATTCAATGAAATTTTGGAATCAAAATATGTTTGGTGATGGTTTTTTCCCGTATGAACACAGAAATGTGGTTTAATCGGGTGGGGCACCTTAAACATGTCAAAATTTATCATTCTTGCGACAAAGTAACACCGCAGAACAAACCAATTTCTAACTTATCCCTAATTGGAATAAAATTTGAAAAATAATGTTGTGTGTTTGTGGCCCTATTACGTATCTCAAAATCTAATAATATTATATCTTAAATAGCGCTAATCATATTATATAGAAGTACCGCGCTTACTGTGCGATCGATTACTGAAATAATTACGCATAATACAATGTCCACATTATCATGATTGCGTACGATGCACTTAAAAATAAGGAAACGAGTTCCGTCTATATGCCATGTTGTTTTTTCAACACTGTACATTCCTTTGTTCTGGGTCTACACGTATCTAAAAACGATTTTGTCTCACGTTTGAGACATGTCTAAGCACTTATTCTGTACATTTAGGTGTTCAGATGTTTAGAGTTCTAAACACATTTCCCTTCACATACGTTTATGTGTTTAGATTCTAAAGACGCGGTCGCAAATCGCAGACGTTTCATGTGTCTTATACACCATAACAGATAAACACTTCATAGTGTTAGCTTCTAAATGCCTTTGTTGCACATTTAAAACCGTGTTTAAACGCGTTTAAAAGGCGTCACATTAGAATTATCATTGCTCTGATTTAGAAATGGAAGAAACGATGCTGGTTTTCAATGCTTTTAGTGATTTATTGGAGCAGTGGTCTAAGTAAATACCACCTTTTGACAAAAAAGTATTTTTGATATTGCTGTTTTTTTGAACACGTCCTGGCGCTTAAAAAACTGTGACAAAATCTAAAACACGGTTTAAAACGTAAATGTGTAAGGTAGCTATAGGCTTAGTAGGAATTTGCTTAATAACTAAATCTTTTATTTCAATATAAATACCTATAGGCTGAAGTGTGTAGATCTTGTAAATTCCTAATAAATACCTATTTTAGCATAAATTTATTGCAGTGCGTGGATACGTGGCCGAAGTGTGTAGATATGGTAATTATGCATATACATATTTTAGCATAATTTTATTGCAGTATAGGCATATGCCCCAATCTGAAAAAAATACGTTTTATTTTACTGAAGATATTGCCGCAATGGCTGCGGTAAAGGTGCATTTCACATGCGTCACATGTGACTCTTTTCACAAAATTTTTAGGAACAGAGTGGTCCGTTACTTTCGGAGGGAGCCTCCACGACCCCATGCACCACCCCGCTTCTCCGCCTGTGTATTGCAGTTGCAACTATAATACCCTCATTTTCAGTCCAAATATGTTTTGTTTAATAGTAACATTTATATAACACTATAAATGAGAACATTGCACCCTTAAAAACTAAGTTATTGATTGGTAATAAGGTGGTCGTGACCCCGTTTAAATGGTTTACAGATAAATTTATTACAACTCTGATGATTTCCTTTGGGTTTTCTTTGTGCAACCTAAGCCCTTGGCCCACTACTGTACTCCCGCACTCCGGAGCCTTTTATTACAAAATTTACTTGATTTTCACAAAAACAACTGTTTAGGCTTATTAAGACGTCTAAAGCGATATTCCAAAATTAAGTTTTGACAAAAATTATTTAATCGCCTATATGCAAAATACACCAGTCTCCCTTTATATTGTGAATTCGTGCGGATTTACCCGAACAATCTGAAAAAAAACGACCAACAGATTTCTACTTAAACTAGGGCCCCCCCTCAGGTCCGTAACCAGGATTTTTTCTAGGGGGTGCCGGATTTTTCCAAAAGTGGACCTTTTTCCCAAAATGTGGACTTTTTCACAAAGGGGTGTAATTTGGAAAATGGACCTTTTGCCCAAATATTGCCCTTTTTTGACCACAAAAAGCTAAAAACCCTCTTTTTTCCTACTCGCTTAGGCTCGCATACTCATTTTTTGTGGACCTTTTTGGATTTGGAGCTTTGGTAGTACAATCGCACCCCCGGCACCCCCCCCCCCTGCTACGGCCATTAGGGCCTCTTATTACTTGTGGCTATATTTATGACATTATTTGGTGTAAACATTGTTTAGTGCTCGATACAAGTCCCCCCAATCCACAAGAATTTTTTTTGTAGAAATGGGATTGTGTCAATGTCACTCCTAAAAGGT
The DNA here is from genome assembly GCA_023653785.1 of Ophioderma brevispina. Taxonomy (NCBI): domain Eukaryota; kingdom Metazoa; phylum Echinodermata; class Ophiuroidea; order Amphilepidida; family Ophiodermatidae; genus Ophioderma; species Ophioderma brevispina. Next base: position 24,842 of record JAMKCH010021574.1, read on the forward strand.
AGGCCAATTAACGCCATGAATTACCCTTCCCGATAAGGTATGTTTAAAGGACATGGAATGATCTCTAATATCCCCTCCCCCCCCCAGATTTTACCGGAAGGTGTCAAAATTGTCTGAAGAAAGCTACAAGTCTTTCATTACTAAAAGGTATTTGGTTAAAGGGGGGGGGCGAAATCCCAATATTAATTTTACAAAGGAATTCTATGATCTACATAATCACGTTTCGAGCTTCTCATATCCAAAAACAGCTATTGATTTCGTTCGTTCATTTTCTTCGTCTTCATGTTTTAATTGGACTTGTAGAAAGGGACCAGCGGGTTGCTTTTGTCTTGTCTGGATCGTACAAAATTATAGCAATCTAGACTGGTTTAACAAACTTACTGGTCAAAAATCATAAAAACTCATAGAATTTCTAACACGGTCTTTGCTATATAGTATATAAGACAAAAAAGGATGGTATCAAATACCGCGATACCTCCTTTATAATCTCTAACATTTCTTAGACTAAAATGGAGAAAAATCTGGAATTTAGATTAATATTTTTCATCTATTACATTTATATTTCAATGCGTTGTGATTTCAATTTTTAATCTTAAACTGATAGAATCCACTTAGAATAAATGTTAATGTAGAAATTTAGAGGGTAGGCCTGGGTTTTTTAATGGATGAATTATCTGAAAGATTATTTTGTCATACAGCTGTACAAAGTTGGAAAAAAGTACCTATCCGGTGTCTCTTTGGAAAATACCGTAATTAGCGTTTCTACTTTATAATTTTCTTTTTTATTATGTTTTAAATTCAGGATTGCGTGGATGCAATGATTAATTTAAAAATATTGAACGTTAGCAATCAATCACTATTTACTAATTCATCTTGACGATGGTGAACATTTGGAAAGACATAATAGAAAAATAGAGAGGACTTAAAAAAGTTCTTTGTCATGGAAACATGGCATGCGACAAGGAAGACCATTTGTGGGTAATTCTGATAATGGCGTGACTGGTCCTGTTATGTAACAGAGCGTGAAAGAAATAAATACGGTGTATAGTTCGAAAAGGAGCAGCCTGGCGATGTTTTACTGCACAAAATGAGAGAACAAGGACACGAGAATTGTTGAAATACATGAAAACCGTGTTTTTTCTCGTGCTCAAATTGCAGTGTAGACTGTTCATAAAAGTGTTTTTGTTTGAACTAAAAGAAAATGCAACGGTTATTTATGGTAAGCAAAAATTAACCGAAACTCGACCAAACTGCTTAAAAACGTATGGTTTGCATTGGAAAAATACCAAAATTTAACACTTTAGTAACTAAACTTTGGAAACTTTATGGTGATAGAGTAATACATTCCTAACATTATGCAAAAAACCGATGTCCGTAGCTTTCCTGCATTTTATTGTCAAAAGAAAATGAAGCCCCAACTACCTCTGGAACACCCTTTTATGCAAATTGCATGCAAAAGTAGTAAAAAATCATATTTCTACATGTGCAATTATGCAGATTTTGCAGGTTGTATGCGATAGGATGGTGTTTATTAATTTCTCACAAAATTTTGATGTTGTGGGACCATTGCCGCTTTTGTGATTTTAAACCTCCTCGTCCCGATTGGCTAATATGTCCGCGGCAAATCTTTGGCTGCACGTGTCTGAGTTCGTCAACGTTGCCTAGGATCAGAATCAAACGCGGTGTAAGTTCTGATCCAGTCACTGCGTCAAAATACTTTGTCACGCAACGGTTGAGTTAGATTTCAAAACTGCTTTAACTCAACATGTGTTCACAATTTACCGGTGAGGAGAAAAGGGAAATTTGTGTTTTCGCCATTCAGAATCCAAAACGTCTCCTATTTCGGGTGTTCTGGAAACATAAGACCTAAAGACCGAAGACCTAAGACATAAGACCCAAGAGTAAAAAATAATTAGTCGTAGAATGAAATGATTGTCTTATGTCTTCGGTCTTTGTTTTCAGATCCGTGTGTGGGGTCTGGAAACACAAAGACCTAAGACCATAAGACTCACAAATTACTAGTCGTAGAACAAAATCGATGTCTTAGGCTTCGGTCTTTGTTTTCCGATCCGTGTGGGGGTGTCAGGAAAAAAAGACCTAAGAATAAGACTAAAAAAAATAGTCAGAACAAAATCGATGTCTTATGTTTCGGTCTTTGTTTTCCAGATCCGTGTGTGGGTGTTGAGGAAACAAAGACCTAAGACATAAGACTAAAAAAAAAAAATTAGTCGTAGAACAAAATCGATGTTCTTATGTCTTCGGGCTTTGTTTTCCAGATCCGTGTGTGGGTGTCAGGAAACAAAGACTAGACATAAGACTAAAACAAATAGTCAAACAAAATTCGTGGTCTTATGTCTTCGGTCTTTGTTTTCCAGATCCGTGTGTGGGGTGTCTGGAAAACAAAGACTAAGACTAACGACTAAAAAAATACTTAGTCGTGAAACAAAAATCGATGTCTTATGTCCTCGGTCTTTGTTTTCCAGATCCTTGTGTGGGTGTATGGAAAAACAAAGGACCTAAGACATAAGACTAAACATAGTCAGAATTTCAAAAATCGGGTCTTATGTCTCGGTCTTTGTTTTTCCAGAATCCGGTGTGTGGGTGTATGGAAAACAAGACCTAAGACATAAGCCTAAAAAAATACTTAGTCGTAGAACAAAATCGATGAATATGTCTACGGTATTGTTTTTCCAGATCCGTGTGTGGGTGTCAGGAAAAAAAAACCAAGACAAAGACTAAAAAAAATAAACAAAATGATGTTTATGTCCTTCGGTCTTGTTTCAAGATCAGTGTGGTGGGTTGTCTGGAAAACAAAGACCTTAAGGAACATTAAGACTAAAAAAATACTAGTCGAGAACAAAATCGATGTCTATGTCTTCGGTCTTTGTTTCCAAGATCTGTGTGTGGGGTCTGGAAAACAAAGGACCTAGACATAAGACTGAAAAAAAAATACTGAGTCGTAGAACAAAATCGTTTTCTTATGTCTTCGGTCTTTGTTTTCCAGATCTGTGTGTGGGGTGTCTAGAAAACAAAGACCTAAGACATAAGACTCAAATATGACAGATACAAAATGTGATCAATGTCAATCACTCAACCAATTAATCATTCATTCCATCTATCAATCTTCCACTATTTCATTACTCAAGACTAAAAGAATATTTAGTCGTAGAAATAAATTGATGTCTTATGTCTTCGGTCTTTGTTTTCCAGATCAGTGTGTGGGTGTCTGGAAAACAAAGAGCTAAGACATAAGACTCAAATATGACAGATACAAAATGGGATCAATGTCAATCACTCAACCAATTAATCATTCATCCCATCTATCAATCTTCCACTATTTCATTACTCAAGACTAAAAAAATATTTAGTCGTAGAAATAAATTGATGTCTTATGTCTTCGGTCTTATGTTTCCAGATACCCTATAGGGTGTCTGGAAAACAAAGACCTAAGAAATAAGACTAAAAAAATACTTAGTCGTAGAACAAAATCGATGTCTTATGTCTTCGGTCTTTGTTTTCCAGATCCGTGTGTGGGTGTCAGGAAAACAAAGACCTAAGACATAAGACTAAAAAAAATAGTCAGAACAAAATCGATGTCTTATGTCTTCGGTCTTTGTTTTCCAGATCCGTGTGTGGGTGTCTGGAAAACAAAGACCTAAGACATAAAACTCAAATATGACAGATACAAAATGAGATCATGTCAATCACTCGACCAATTAATCATTCATTCCATCTATCAATCTTCCACTATTTCATTACTCAAGACTAAAAAAATACTTAGTCGTAGAAATAAATTGATGTCTTATGTCTTCGGTCTTATGTTTCCAGATCCGTGTGTGGGTGTCTGGAAAACAAAGACCTAAGACATAAGACTCAAATATGACAGATATAAAATGTGGAAGATTGATAGATGCTAAAGTTGATTTTCTTGCTGTTTTTCATTCAATAGGGATCAGACAGTCAGAAAATGATGGGGTGCAAATTTTCGGACTGCTTCCCCCTTCCTCAAGGGGGGGAAATGTTACTACAGGGAAAAATTTAAAATCGAGTCAAATTGTGTTTTACTGTACATTAACATGTTCGTCTCCTTATAAGGATTAGAAAAAGTATATATTTGCCTAGGTCCCGACCTTTAGTTAAAGCGCTAGAGCCCCATAATGGTGCAAGGTCATCCTGGGGTTAAATTTACCCAATGCTCAGATTTTGTTGAAACTGGTGATAAGTTGTTTGTATTGTCTCAAAGGATCCAAAAATGTATTATTTTACAGTGTGTGACATTTGGTTGACTAATTACATAGCAAAATGTCGCAAGGGTCTACATGGTCTATGAGGGTCACCGGAACTTTCCCTGGATGTCGCAATGGTGATATCAAAAGATCAATTAAATGCATTTTCTGTTTCAGTATGACACAAGGAATCATTTGACACCACTTTCAACAACATCGGAGCATTTATCCCCAGGGTGACCTTGAACCATTATGGGCCTATACCGCTTTAACTAAAGGTTGGAACCTAGGCAAATATATACTTTTTGTAATCCTTATGACGAGACGAACGCGTTAGTGTACATTAAAACACAATTTGACTCGATTTTAAATTTTTAATGTACTGTACTAATATTTTCCCCCTTGAAGAAGGGGACATCAGTAGGGAAATTTGCACTCCCATCATTTTCTGACAGTTTAGGTCCTATTGAAACCCAAACAGCAACAAAATCAATTTTAGCATGAAAATCCTACGGGAATACACACCAACCCACACTACCTATCAATCTTCCACTATTTCATTACCTCAAGACTCAACGATTACATAGTCATAGAACAAAATCGATGTCTTATGTCTTCGATCTTTGTTTTCCAGATCCGTGTGTGGGTGTCTGGAAATCAAAGACCTGAGACATAAGACTCAAATATGACAGATATAAAATGAGATCAATGTCAATATAGAGCAAATATTGAATTAAGAAGAAAAGCTAAATCACGTTATTTATCATTTGATGATTTAGATAAATTGTCTATGCTTTATTATAGTCATTTAATGTTTAATTACTTTTTAATTTGTAAAATTTGTTGAAAGTGTACATGTAGGGGTAAGTTTTTTACAGCCTATATGTTTTACATTGAAATTAAGCAAATCAAAATCGCCTTTGTTTTAACTTTCAAGGCATTTCTGTATGCAAATACAAGGTAAGAAATATCCATATCCATATCCATGGCTTTGATCACTCACGATCGAGGAACCCCTCCCTAGAATGCTTCCACAAATCTCTATCTTTGACCATTCTTATCCAAGTTGGACCAAGTTGTTTTGTCATTTCGTCTCTCCATCTGGTTTTTTGGACGTCCTGGCTTTCTGGTCCATTCTCTGGGGGTCCACTCTGTCACTCTGTTGGTCCACCTGTTATCCTGCAGTCTAGCAACATGGCCTGCCCATCTAGGTTTGGCACTCCTAATGCAGTGGATAATATCAGTAACTCCTGTCTGTGATCGGATCCAGCAGTTTCTCTTTTTATCTTGGAGTCTGA
>JAMKCH010021575.1:0-21410 GCA_023653785.1 Ophioderma brevispina
CGTCTAGAAATTACGTATTGTTACTAAATTGCTAAATTAGTGTACAATCTTAAAAACATCTGCAATTTTGATGTCTATTAAATATTCAATACAGATTTCGCAATTTGGAATCATCAGATATAATAATGATATTTTTTATGAAAGGTTTGCACATCGATGACAACATACACAATCACGCTGCTAGAATATGTTTTCTTGTTTACCTCGACTGCTAAGCGCAAACACATTTCTCTCACCTTAAATCCCGTTTATCGACGGGAATCGTTTTTCGTAACGTATACGTATATGGTTCCTAATAAACGCACGGTGGCGGGCATTTTTTCAAATGAGGCGTTTATTACAATCAAAATAAAAGGTAAAAACAAATCCACAAAAACACCTTACACATGCTTTTTTCGCTGAATACCAATATACAAACCAACGATCAGGCGGGCGCTGTTTTTCGCACCTACCGAGGTCAAGATCACTATTCTAATTAAACTTATTACAACTGGTGCACAACAGCGATTATGATACGGATTTACGACATTCCCGGCCATTAAATCACGTGATTTTAGGTAAGCTTAACTAACTTTCTTTGAATTGTTTTATCCAAACATCGTAGGGGCTTTATTAGAGCAGGGTGTGTATTAGGAACAACACGGTATACTAATACCCTACCGACTTGCACACCCATACATTTTGAAAAAAGTTACCTTCCCCTTCAGTTTCCTTCTTCTTCGTCGTTGTAGTTTCTAATAGCTCTCTGTTTACTGTACTCCCTGCCTCTTACTCTGAATCTGTATGATACCATATTTATTTACCTAAACAGCTGTGAAAATGGTAAACAATTTCGTTGGCTGATGTCTTCTCTGAAACAGGCTTCCCAAGTGTTTCATTTTGTAAACATCCATATGGGCATTCTAAAGTGGAATGGCCGCTATACGCTTGTCAAAACTCTCAATTGTTGCTTCTCTAAAAACAACTCTTCCGGCAAATCTAAAGGGTAAAAGTGTTACCCTTAGTACACAAATAATTGTAGGAGTAGAAAATATATTTATAATTCAGTCTACATCTCTACCATTTTCTTAAGTACAATATAAGAGAATTGTACTTAACCTGACAGTAATTATGACCTGCCTGCGGAGGCAGCGTGATACGAAATGGGTCCAAACATCAAAACCAACGTCACACGTCAGCATTAAACAGAAAATTGGGGATTGGACCTTTAAAGGATTTATTTGTATAATCTATCACACATATATAATGACATATCCCTAATATGACGTACCAGATGGTTTTTCATGATCATTGGAGTATTCCTTGCGAAGAAAACCCCTTTTTTTAATGCTTAACTTTCGAAGCAATAGAGGTTTTAACGAAGCCGCCATGTTTATTATTTACGCTACTCGTTTTGCCACAAGCCATGTTAAGTCTTTCACACCAATTGAAGGAATTCGGTGGTTCTCAAGTTCTGGCCTGTATGAAAACTATCGCTTTTACTTTTAACCTGTGAAATTAACAAACCCAGCTTTTAAATTTAAAAACGTTTTACTACAATATATACATTTATCAAATGTGCATACATTTGGGTTGGGCCCTAATTTTTTTTTTATAAATGAGGCCTTGGATTCTGAGGTGTCTCTGGAATGCCATTGTGTTCGGTAGACCAAGATGTCCGCCCGTTGTTCCATTCATCTAATATACATTACTGTTTGGCAGCAATCCATTGTAATAGAGATCAGTGGATTTACAATACAGTGCGACTGCGATTGTCCACATTTTCATGGGTGTCTAGTGTTTAGAGGCCAATTAAAACCTCTGTTACTCACAAAATGATATCTAAAACACCCCTCTTAACATTTTTTTCTCAAATCACTGAGGTTTTTGCAATAAGTGTAGTTCTTTTTTGCAATAAAATTCTAATGACTTCGCTCCTATCCTTTGTGTCTCACACGAAAGTTCACAAGGATGAGGCTTGTGGAAAACTTGCTAATTCCACGTGATATATTGTGCTGGCTTCTGTTTTCGGGTAGTGCATGCGGCGTTGTAAATTTACCACAGGGAATAAACATTACATGGTAGCTTCCATGATTGCTATACAGTTTGTGTACATTGTGGGCATAAATCTGGATTTTTTTCGCAAGGCATACTCCATGGCCATGAAAAACATCTGGTACGTTTTTTATTTAGATATTTCATTAGATATGTGCCGATAGATCATACCAATAAATCACTTTAATAAGGATATCTATGAACAATAAACAAAAATGAGGGTGCTACAATCTTGTTCATAGTTATTGGAACTTTGTTAATGTTGGCAGCTATGCAAATGAGCTAAAGCTGAAGCTCCACTGCACTATAACTTCGTTTTTTCTTTGCCCTAAAATAATCGCAGCGCGATTGACAAAGTTGTATTGTGCTTACACTACAAAAATTGAGGGGCGGCAACCAATCGCACAGATGTCCAACAATAACTAATGAACAAGATTTGTAGATACGCATAGCGTTCAATTTTTTCTGTCTATCAATATTGAACAAGCCCGGTGAAGTTAGGTACAGCATCGAAATCTGTAATAATTATAGATATCCAAACCACCACCACATCCCCACCAACCCCAACCTTTAATTTTAGCGAAACATTTCAAGGTAGTGGCTTCACCAGGGTTAGACTATTCCGTCAAAGTCGATGGGTGGTGGTTTCCGCAGTATTGTTGTTATATTTTAAAAAACATATTCTGCACAGTATTGCTCTAATTCTATAACTCTATGTGATATGTTGCCATCATTAGAACAATATTGTACCTTTTGTTGTATCATTACAATGGAAGAGGAGGGACCATAGCATTCGACTGTATCTTAAGCATCGGGTACTTTACAGCGAATTCCCGAGGGGTATACCATCCCCCTGTTACAAGTAAAGATTTACCCAGAAAAGGGTTAAAGAATCGCTAATATAGTTGTAGATTTTTGAAGAATATTCTCGGGTAGATTGAACATAATATAACGCCAAAAAGTACATTCTAATTCAGAAGATATAACAAGTATAATGATATAAAAAAATTGAATGTTGATATAACGTTTTGAGAAAAACCCTTAAAGCCTAAAGCGACATAATGGCATAAAATAATATTCGACATAATGAAAAGAACCTTACTGAAATCACTTCCACAAGTTTTACAACAAATTTGGATGTTTTACATTCTGAAAACAGTAAAACGGAAGAGTTCCAGAGGGGACGGTGGCAGCTCGTGGCAATTTCCGGAACAGAAAACCCAAGGTGTTACATCCTGACAGAATTTACAGTGTAATCTATCATGTTTGGTGACACAATTCAAAGCTTCAGACCAGGATTCCGGCATTGTACTTCTCGGCTTGTAGTACGAATTGATCTGCAATTGAAAGATGGATTAGCCGGGATTAGCACATTACAATAGCAATGGTCGGTGAGCTGATGACAGCATGCTTTTCAAGTCGGTAAATGCTGCGTAATGTCAGCATCCTTTTTCAGAAATTGCCACGACTGCCACCTCCCTACTGGAACTCTTGCCCGGTTTTTACTTTTTTACAGATGTAAACATCCAAATGTTTTCAAAACCTTGTGGAAGTGATTTCAGTAATGGTCCTTTTCATTAGTCTGATATTTTTTATGCATTATGTCGCTTTAAAAGGGCATCACATTGTTTTTATTTACCTTCGTACAGGTCAGCCTGTATGCATGATTAATTTTTACCTCATCTTGCAAAATTCCAGAATGTTAACCACATGTTGCATTAAACATCTCAAACAAGTATGATACATGAGTTTATTTTAATGATGTGATGTTGGCTTTTTTGTATTTATGAGGTATATTTTAGTATTGTTACGTAATTTAGTATATTAAGTTCAGAATACCCTTTAAAACACAGAGAAATGAACATATTGCACGAATCATCTTATATTGTCATAGGTCCATAACAACAACATTTACTTTTTTTTATGTTGATCAAAATGATAGTTCAAGAATTTTGAAAATATCAAAAACATACTTACAACCAATGCTAAACAGCACAGCAGAGAATGGTATAGTTCAGGCTTTTCATTCACATTGCCCTTCACGTGAACCTCCTCCCCCCCATTCCAAAGCCACTAAAAACCCCTAAAGGGCACCATATTACATCCTTATAAATTATATCATCAAAAATTGCCCGAGCTGGGTGTTTACCAAATCTGAGAAGAAACTACTTTCAATAATTCACGATATAGACGGGTTTTACTAGTTATTCTTATGGACTACTTTCCCAAAATGCCTCAGAGAGATAATAAAACAAACCAATTAGAACGAATGTGGTATTTAAGTTTGAGCTGTTTTTTGCAAGCTTTTTTTGCCTTATATCGTCAGGAGAAGACAATTCATTGGAGGAAAACTGCAGACTTCTTATTTATCGCGGATTTTAAGTGCAGCTACCATCTTACAAATCTTCTCTGTAAAAGCTTGCCATTGTTGAAACTACAAATCAATAAACTTGAACTTGAGAAAGTTTTCATCCCTTTTTGAAGTATCCCTTTTCCTTAAAGCCACTATCAGGGATTTTTTTTTTTTTTTTTTTTTTTTTTTTTTTTTTAATATTGACATTTTTTGGCACTGTTTTATTGGAAATTGCTGTAGTAAAGAATCCCTGTAAGTGGCAAAGCTTAACACACGCTTATTGTCAAGAATTCTGACTTTTATATAGTCCAGAAGGTCTGAAATGTCATCTTCAAGACCGCTTGAATGCGGTAATATCGTTTTTTCACAAAGATGAGTAATATAAGGTGTTGTTATGACCTAACACTACCACTTTAGAAAAAATCGGCATTTTGAATTGGAGAAAAAATAGACCGATTGTATCTTAACTGTACATAGGAAAGATATTATTTAATTACCTAGTGGCTACGGTCGTTTATTTACTTGGGGTTTTATGTAACCTATGTTAATAACCTATTATTTTCCATTGAAAAATCCCGTTATGCGACAGCATAAGTTTCGCGCTAACAACTACACGACATACCTGAATTACAAAACCAACCCCAAGTACGGAAACAATTTACCTTCTCCTTCACCTTCATGGGTTGTAGTACTAAGCGCTCTGTTACCTTTCCAGTTACTCCGAATTTCGTATTGGTCACTCGTACTCCAACCTGTTTAATAGCAAAATAATAATTATTCCCGATCGCATCCATCCATCCATCCTTAAAGTGGAAATTCAATGTTATCACTTACTAGTGGTTCTGCACTCATAAATGCAAACAGTACGGCAACTGCACTTACTTATAATTTCTTAATTCATGAATTTCATGCAGTGGAAAGAATTATTCAAATCGTTGAATATAACTTTGAACATTAAACTCCACGACTTCTTCAGTAAAGGAACTTCACCTCATGAAAATATTTTACATTTCACCCATAAAAATTCAACTTTTTTAAAAAATTTTGGATTTTTTTTACAGAATCGGCTTATGGAAATTGATGCATGAAAAATTAAAAATGGAGCAGAGTACCTTTCTACGTTCGTTTGATCACAACCTTTACATTTTCATTTTGTTTTCATTTTAAGTATTAACTTCTGGTTGAGAAAGCGTGTTTGAAAATACTAATAGTGATATGTGCAAGTGGGCTATGCGTTTTACCCAAACATCCACCCCTATACACTAACGACTCGGTCAATGTGCTTAATATAATATTGCCCTTGCCCCTACCATGGAATGTATCCACCTTAATCTGGGGAATGTCTAATTAAGCATTTAAATCAAAACACGTATTCTCTTTATGGCCTTAGAATGTTAAAATATTTTATTTATTTTTCTTTATTCCATGAAGAATTTTGTTTTAATTGGATTAGGGATTTTGGCTAAAAATAATATTCATCATGACGGTAATTCTGAAAAAACATGAGATAATCTGGACTATGGTTTGCCCTACTTTCCTGTTTGAACGAAAAGACTGCTAAAGGTACTGGTCCCAGCCATTGTTCCTTGCTTGCAATACTGAAGCGGGTATTACTGTATTAGGTGTCAAGTCCGATATTATTAACGGATGTATGGCCACATTATTCTCAATAATAAGGGGTGGTCTGATGCAGCACTGAGTTGATAAGTGTAGCCCAGAATGTCGCCATTTCGGTGCACGCAGGGGACATCATCCCATGTGAAGCCAAGAGTGTACTCTGAGCTGTCAGTTAACCGAACATTTTCAGGCGCGAACTCGGTGCTGAAAATGAATGCAAAATTTTGAAATGCCTGAAAACGATTGCCGATACCTTGCTTTGTAGAATCTTTATGTAAATATAATGAGTCCTTTAAATTTTAGTCTTGCTCACTTTTGGTGGTCATTTGAAGTTATGAAAGTTAATTGCATCACCGTATCCGGCAAGATCCCTAATCTTCAACTAACAGGTCAGTCAGCTCTCTACCCCATTTCAAGGTCACACATGGTCATATCGCTGTATATATATAATGCTGAGGAAAACACACTCCCGTGCAACCCCCTCCCGAAAAACATACTACTCGTTGCGTTAAAATAATTTTTTATAGAACGAAAATTAATGCATTTCTGGATAGAATTATAACTCATACTTTCTTATGAGAAATATTTTTTTTTAATTCGCTTTTTAGATACCCGAATATTTTACGCCATGTACCATCCCAGGTCATAACTAATCTATTTTTTTTTTTTTTTTTTTTTTTTTTTTTTTTTTTTTTTTTTTTTTTTTTTTTTTTTAAAATAAGGTTTTGGGCCATCCTGATTGTTGACTTAAAAAACAAAATGGCGGCCAAATATCAATTTGGCTAAAATGCATATTCCGGCTCGTAACTGCGCCACAAACTACAGAATTCCCCCTTTAATGTACCAAAGGCACAGATCTTAACCTGACAAATGAAAAAGAATCTATTTTTTTTTAAATCCGTACCTACACATTCCAATGGCCGCCCTGAACCTTCTTTTCCAGCTATACAGGCCATAACAGTATTTCAATTATATTCGTAATTTGGAAAATGCTTTATTACGTATTGTTGAGCTTCTATCACAAAATCTACATGGCTCTAATTTTGCCCTCGAAATTGGCCGAAAACAAAATCAAAAGGGGCTGCCAAAATACACAATAGTGAATCAAATATTGGCAAAAAGGTATATTTCGGTTGTAAAATGCACAAAAAACTTGAAATTTTCCCTCTTTTATTGTACAAAGGTATAGCCCATTGCCTCCGATAAACTTAAAATTTCCATTGTTTGATCACGTGTCCAAAAATTCAAATGGCCGCCACAAACTTTAAATACGAAGCGTAATTATAAGTTTATTTTCTTCAGGATATGATCAAAGGATGATGATGATAACTGTGGTTGAGGCTGCCTACCAAAATGTAAATGGCTATCATTTTGCCTCAAAATGGCAGCCATAAATCAAATGGTCGGCCAGGATACCAACTTTGTCTTATAATCCATTATATGACTGTATTGCCGTCGTAAGAATCGCACACAATCTCAGAATTCCTCTTTTTGGTGTACCACAGAAGGTACATTTCCAATTTTATCACGTAACGTGGCCGAATCCTGGCTTGATCTGCATCAACGTTTAGGACGTTCACAGTATTGGTGGGTCGTGAGTTTTTGCGGCTTTGGTCCCGGGAACCCTCCCTCGCCAGTTGCAGTAACTGTAATTGCTTTGTAGTTTCTTTTCTTTATCTACAAACGGAAGCCCAGCAATATTTGTTTGTGAACTAGACATGGATGCAAGGTGACGAACAACAACTTGCCAATCAATGCCTCTTAAGTTCTTAGATTGGAAACCATCGAATAGTGCTCCGAGAGAAAACAAAGCTCCATTCAGCATGGCTGTCACAGGAACTATCTTGGTGTGATGCTGCGTCTGCCTTGTAGTCTTCCATTGGAAGGATGTTTAGTTTGTGCGACTAACTCCAACTACCGAACTTCTCGTTGGTTTCTTGTAAGCTACCATGTATAGTTAGTTCGTAGAGCCATTCTTGATACAGGAGCAATCCTTCTTGGTTTCTTTATTGTTATCCCAGGAATTTGAAGCAGGTTATCAGAGTCTGGTTTGTGGAATCCTAGTACCACTCTACTGTTAAGTATTTCAAATCCGCATCCAGCTTCTTGTGCTTGTGTTATGCATATTCTGTTCTCCCAGTAGTAGGAGTCAATGACAACCCTTCTTTCCTTGCAAAGAATCGATGTGACATTTGACCTCTGTGACGTGGTGTCGATTTTGGCGGGCATTTGATAAGCCCCGGTTTTGTCTCATCCCACACCACATTCCACACAGAGCACCGGCCAGAGCATTTTTATTCCATGTGCGTCAAATTGACTATGTAGGAAGTGTATCCTGTATAGTGGTAGAATTTCAGCATTTCTGGTGAAAGGAGTAGAGGCGCTTATTCCAGCTGATGGCCATGTTGCATTGCCATCTCCAACAAGCCTTTACCTTTCTGGGCCTTACTATATAAGGATACCAACATCTGTTTCTCTGACACCTTCTTCTTCACATTGCGACCGGGCATTTCTGGTTTCTTTCGTGTTCAACTGGCATTGCCTTCCCGACTCTGTGTAACTGAGCCTTGTCGGCTATGCGGTCCTTTGCAAGTTTCACATTGAGACGTGCCCTTTCATTGTGCCTCTCACCTCAGTCCAGTTCTTCTTTTTTCCCTATCTAGAATTGTTTTCGGATTCCACCGCATATGTCAAAATGTGATAACTTCACAACTTGCATACATTTTTTATGATGGATAGAAGGGCCTTTAGTGGCCGATCTTTGTTGTTCTTTTCCTGTACAAGATGAGTGGATTGGTACACATTAGCAGTCTGCCCACTCCTTCGGTATGGAGGCTGACAGTTTAACGATTCTGGCAGTGATATAGGGAGCAGTAACTCCCCTGGCCAAATTCAACATAACGAATATGGTTTTCGTATATCTACAACTTCTTATGCTGTTCTCCTGGTCAGTGTCAGTCTTCTCCAAGATATCTTTCAACTTGGGTCTCCACACATGACCACATCTCTTTGTCACTGGGGCCCTTGAAGATCTCTTGGCCAGGAACTTCATTGGGGATGCCTAGTGGGATGAAGGGGAACTGTATTACTTATGCATAGATGAAGCATCATAGGGTTTCATATCTATTTCTTCCCATTCTGACGGACTACATAGATCTTTCTTCATGGTCAGACTTACACTTTGTAGACTTTGCCTTCGTTGTTCTAGTCCACTTTAGGAGGTCGTCACTAGTCGAGTAGCTCTTTGTATCCATCTCACCACTGGCTATTGTTTTTAAGATCGCCTCATAGGCTTATCTATTGCGTTCTCTACCAGGTTTTATGTCCTTAAGGCAGAGAAATAAGATAGGAATGAAGTATATTTTTTTGGCCGTATTTACAATATTATGGCATAATTTTCACGGTTTTTGCAAAGAAAGGATTTGATGATTACCAGTAAAATTTGTATATCCCTTACATGCTAAATACCATTTTTGGCCACTTTTAAAAAATCACGGATCGGAGGACCCTCTGTCTTGTGTTTGTGGGAAATTGCTAGATTTACCAAGACAACAACACTCCTTCCTTTTGCGTGATCGTCAGGTTGGTAGTCATTTTTCCTCTTGGGATGTATAAGCCTGGGGCTTATATTATGAATACCATCAATCTGTGCACATACTAAGAAAAGTTCAAGTCAGGATGCGGCCACACCAAGCCAGGGTTTTCAATCTCTTTTTCTATAGGTTACTGATACAACTGAAAATTCTATCTTCATTGGTACATCAAAAAGAGGAAACTCTGAGTTTGGTGTGTGTGGTTTTACGACGACTCCATATATTGGGATTATAAGACAAAATGGTATTCTGCCCGCCATTTTGTTTTTGGCTGCCATTTTGAGCAAAATGATAGCTACAAATTGCCGTTGTCGTAGCAGCTCAATAACAAGTTAATAATGCATTAAAAAAAAAAAAAAAAAAAAAAAAAAAAAAAACATTTAATTATAGCACGTGGGTCCCTTGTCAACAATTGAAATCTAAAGATTATCGAGGACAAGACCTATGCCTCTGTACAATAAAGAGGGAAATTCAAGTTTTTTTGGTGTGCATTTTACAACCGATATATCCGTTTAGCAAAAATATAATAAAATATTGGTAATTTTCGCAGCCATTTTTGAGATTTTATTTTTCGGCTCAAATTTTCGGGCAAAAATATAGCCATGTAATTTTGCGATAGTAGCTCAACAATAATTTAAAGCATTTTCGAAATTACTAAATAGAAATCTGAAAAGTTACTTTTATGCCTGTATATCGGAAGATCGTTCATGCGGCCATTTTGAATTGTTTGTAGGTTACGGATTTAAAAAATCGATTCTTTTTCATTTGTCAGGTCAAGATCTGTGGCCTTGTGTATATTAAAAGGGGGGAATTCTTGTGTTTGTGTGTCGCAATACGACGGAAATATGCATTTTTAGCCAAAATTTAAATTTTGCGCCATTTGTTTTTTTTAAGTCAAAAATCAGGGTGGCCCCAAGCTTATTTTTAACAATATAGTTTAGGGTGCAACTAAAAAAACTAGTGGCGATGTGGTAGGAACTAGATTAGTTATGACCTTTGATGTAACTGTCGATTAGACTTTTTTGATGATACAAAATTCCAATCAAATCTGCAAGTAAATATTTCAAATATCAAATGTGTGATGCCAATTAATCTCCAGTATTTGGGTTCTCTAGCTTTGGCGTTCATCATATCCGGAGGGCATTACGATACTATCTTGAGCCTGGTTGTTTGAACATTTCAAGTCAAGTCAGGTATTTTCAAACAATTAACCCATGAAAATAGTAATGATACGACGCGCCTCGTAGCTAGAGATCACACGAGCTTTGTATAGGATTTAACATGTCTAAGCGTGTTACCAAGCTTTCAAATTGACATTTTTCTTTTCCGCTGGTTACTTCAGCCACCGCTCCTACCCGATTTACTACACACACTGGGGTCTAGCTACGTCATTTGGACATGTTCACTCTTATGATATATCCCTGTGCATCTTTAGTACGAGGGAGTCGGTTGAAGTTGAGTCGTGAAAATTCATGTTTAAAATCTGATTTCTCGAACACAATACAATGTTGTGATACTCTTGATTGCAAGATTTTGGGTATGTTGTCCTTCACACAATAGTTGGCCATAATGAACTTGCATTTTGGCTGGGTGTTTGAACGACCCTTTTGAATGTACAGGAATGTGAATTCGTCATATTTTTGAGTCATGACCCTTTTTATTTTTTCACCGCCCTTTTAAACCAATTATATTTTCTATTACCTTGCATGTAAACGCATGTGGGGACAAGGAGGCACTTACAATTTGGGGGGGGGGGGGGGTTAACATACTGAAGTTTTAGGCCGTTGGTTACTTCACTGTTATATTTGCGGTTGGCAGAAAACTTGACAACTATCTCTGGGAGTTTTGATTATGAAATACGATAGAGCTTTTAATGATTATGAGTGGGGTAGGTATAGGGTCACTCCGTTAATCCGGAACTTGATTCACTCTTTGTTTACTTCTTTGTACAGCGGCATGATAAGCCGTTGACCAAAATCCGGCAAAACGGCGGAAAATATAAACACTGTGAACAGCCAATTCAGCAGCAGAATATTGTCTTACATTCGCCAGTCTGGTAACCAGTACTACCTTTCCCAGGGCCGAGTTGTCTGATGAGGGGGGGTGAGGGTAGCTAGTTACGCCCTGTTAGAATGAAAAGAAGATCTACCCTACAGGGCGTCAGCTCTGGAGAGATAACTGCGGCCATCCTGCACATGCTGCATTGCATGATGGGCGTAAACGGCTAGGCGCCACCGCCGAAACTGTGGATTGATGTCAAGAAGAACATCCGTTATTATCCCTTTTGCTCCAACAAAATCCTCACACAGCGATGTTGATTGTGAGGGTGTATCCGGCACCCTCGTTTAGTGTGTACAAAAGCGGATTTAACACTTTGGTTTAACTAAAAAACTAACAAAACACACACACAGCAGAGAGAGACACTCGCACAAATACCCACCCTACACACAACACGCGCTCACACACAATATGGTTTGGACGCTGCCTTTAGACAGAGATTTCTTTACCTGATTTCAGAAATGTACAGGGTTGCTACCACAGAAGAGCCACCTTCAACCTTTACTGATATAGTGTACTCGTAAATTCAAAAGGGCAAATACATCCAATTCAAGGATAGCATTCGGTGGTTTGTTCTGGTCTTGTAGAGGAATAATTGGGCACGCCATTTCTGTCAAGAGGTTTTGACCCGCTTACTTTTACCACGTACGTGTCCAATGGCAGGACATCCTTTATTTTCGGGTTCCATCCATTGTACAGTCATTTTATTGCTGTTAAGTCCATCAAACTAATTCGCCTGACACTTCCAGGTGCTGTACATGCAGTTGCAAGGGAATAAGAATAAAAAGTAATATAAATGGTAGGATCATGAATCGAGATTCCATCAGCGATGTGATCATGACGATTGTGTCGAACTATCAGTAAAGCCAATAGTATTTATTACCTATTATAGCATAGTAGGTAGGATAGGTCCTAAATGTTTCCGATTAATCTATGAAATTGTTGTTTTTAGTTTGTTCACCTATTTGGCAACAAAACCATGTGATGATAAAAACAGAAAGCTGTCAATATGTCGCTTTTCAAATAACCGCATGTAGGATATCAAGAATACAGGAAAAGACCCTAGCAGAGGATCTACCTAACCCTCGTCTTACCAAGCCTTTTTGTAAAACGGTTGATCAAAGGGTGTTATCCCCGTAAATTCATTTATAATTACCTAGACTTAGTGTTAAAAGCAGTGTAGCTAAGGCCCTCTTCTTTCCATTGATACCAAAATAAGTACTAACATACATAGCAAAGACGTCACAAAGTCCTCCAGCCAGTTGGCAAAAATTGGCACTTTCCACACAACATAATCAAATTTTGCGCTAAAAAGATAGCAATATCGATTTCATGCGGTTTTAATAATGGCAATTGAAGAGTTACATTAAATTAGGGGTTCATTCATAGATTTACGTATGAACGCTTGGTTATGCCCGAGGGCTTGCACGAGGGCATAAACAACACGTTCTACCCCAAATAGCTATTAATGAACCGTTCCCGTCTACCGTACTTTTTACTAAACCTTTACGTACAAAATTAACCTATTTACATATCAAGTCAGTCTGAAATTGCAGACTTTTGACCACTTTCGGCGTTCGTTAAAGGAAGTCCATGCATACATTGGTTGTTAAAACATGGTTACGTGAGGTATTGAACCAATCGCGACGCCGAACATACGAAGTATACAGGAACAGCATTTTAGAGCAATACTGTGCAGATGTTTTAAATACCATAGTTTTTCTTGGGAGGCAAACCACCTTCCTACCCTTCGACTTGATGGAATACCTACCCCTGTGAAGGCGCTACCTTCACATCTTTTCACTAAAAGACTGGGAAATTACTGAGCAAATGATTACCTGGAAACTTTGTTCGGAACGCTTTTGGGAATTTTAGAGCACCAGAAGAAAGTCACTACGGGGGTGTTACAACCAACTCACCCTTGGTTAAAAGGGGGCGTTAAGCTTTTCAGTTTGTACAGAAGTGAATGTAACTTCACTGTTATTTCATGAAAGGTTTCCAAGTTCTACCGTAACATGAGTTTTTTTGACAAGCTTGTCTAAATTGCCCTTTAATCCGTTTTCTTTTGCGCCGGTTGTTGTTTCGTCGATTCCTCATTCAAAAATTGTTATCGTGATCAAAGATTACATGTTCATATTGTTCATTTTGTTTCAAAACAAGAGATCAGATATTGGTTGTTGGAAGTTTGTTTGACAATTTCATTTGGAATATAATACATAATTTAAGTTTATTCCAGGCCTTTGTTTTGTTTGACTGGATTTGGTATTATTTTTTCTATCCAATAACATGGTTTTTATTGTTGCCAATTATGTGAACAAACTTAAATTTACATGGGAAATCTGGACTGATTGCTTCAAAGCATCGTTTGTTAGAACCTCCATAATACATGGAAATTACCGGCCATTTTGAAAGCGCCAGAATTTTGGAACTCTAGATAAATTATGTGTTACATATAGTCGCCCCACATCACATTACTTCGTCTTTACAAAACACGTTTTTCCGAGAAAATCGGAATTCAAAATCTACCGCGACATTTCAATCTAATAGGCTAAAACGAGCATAAAAGAAACATCAGACTTTACTTTGATGTAAATACGACAGTATGTTAAAATACTGAGATGATTTGTTTTTTGAGGAAAATGACCAAAATCTATTTTGATAAATTATAAACTAATTAATTAAGCATCCCCTCACATTTTTGGAACTTTGTGCATGGCAAGAACTCGAAACTAAGTCATTAAGCTAATTTCCAAACTTCAAAATGTGGAAAATACGACAGATGTGATGCGGGCGACGATATTGACTTCTTTTTGAATAATTTCCCGTATCAAAGCTAATGCAAAATATGGTCCACCACTCCTCATATTGCCTAATTTAACCCATAGGGACACTTTATATGATTTTGGTGGCCATTTTGAATTGCGCCCTAATTATGGACCTCTTTGTAGATTCTTTAATACAAATGTAGCTCCTTCAGAACAACCTAATAAAAACTAATGCAAAAGGTTTCAAATATGCCTTTAGATACTTATTTAACCCATATACAAACTTGATATGGTGATTTTGGCGGCCATTTTGAAAAAAAAAAGCGCCACCCTCACTGAAAGGTTCTAGATACAGGGATGATTTTTGTTCCCCAAGAAGAAACTGGTCTAGAAAAATCACACGAGAAATTCTCTTCCCCAGGTCGGTACCTCCCTCATTTTAACCGGACTATGATTTAACGTCTTAGAGTAGTTCCTGACATATGGCCAGTGTTTCGTTCAATTTTTGGGAAAATGCGTTTTCGGGAGTAGTAGGGGATTCTTGAGGCCCCTTTAGTCCACTTACCTGTTTAAAAGGGCCATGTCGACTAATTGGTTAATCTGAAGTATTTAGTTTTTTGTAATTGTATGACCTAGTCTCTTTTAGACAAAATAACCGAATTATTTTCTCCTTTCAGTTTTATTTTAGCGCTTTCGTTTCCCCAGTGCTGTAGGCGAAGAGCGAGCCATTCAACCAATTAGCGATTTATTAGTACCACCCTACAGACACCTTACATAATACTTAACGGAAAGCTTAGTCTGTCTACTTTCAGATTGGGCATGATGTGAAATTGCCAATGTGGGCGAAGGTTGGTTTTGGGGGGCATTGTAGCAAATAACATACATTTTTGGCCAAAAAAAAAAATGATTTTTGCGATATATGTATTTTTGACATCTATATAACATGCACCATCTATGTAAGAAGGTTTCAGAAATATATTGTGCCCCAAAGCGCACAATAAGCTTCTAAAGTTTACAAAAATCTACAGAAGTCTAGGCGATATTGGCGAAACAATACACATTTTTCTCAAATTGGTGTTTCTAACACCTGAAAAATAGTTAAAATTTTAGCCTTAGAGTCTGTGTTTAATGTTCTGAAATTGAGTTTAAAATACTTGAGCTACTATTGGCATTCACATTAGGTATGATGTGGAAGCCAATATGAGGCCAAAGGTGATTTTTGGTCCATTTTAGCAAAAAACATACATTTTGGGTAAAAATTAGTTTTGAGTAGTGGTATTTTGGACATATTTATAACATCTATGTAAGTAGGTTTCAGAGCTATGTTGTGTCCCGGAAGCTCACAAAAAGCTTCTAAAGTTGCCAAAAATATATAGTAACAGCTATAGGAAATATTGAGCGAAAAGTGAATTTTCTCAAATGTGATGATTCCCAAAACCTGAATAAGGGCTAAACTTTAGCTAAGCATTCAAAACATTCATGTTTTATGTTTCGAAATGTAGCTATAAATACTTGCAAAACCATTCAGTATTTTGGGCCATTTTAGTCAGAAACAGCAATTTTGGTGAGATAATGGGTAACAGGCCTTTTCTTTGTTAAAAATTTTAAAACTATATCATGTATTAGAACTTCAAAATAAGCTTTTGTAAGGTACAAAAATACAAAGAGTAGTAAGTAATGGTGATATGACTGGCAATTTGTGTGTTGTTCTAAAAAATCATGTTATGAAAGGTACGTGAAGAAATCACTAAGTTACCTTTTCAAAATTTGTTCCATATTAGGCAAGTGTAAATTCTACCCGCTAGAATTTGGGATTATGCATAAATATGTTATGGTACATGCTTTTATGAAATGTGTTTCTGGATAGGAGTACTGAATAGCTTACTACTGCACATAAAATAATGGACCCCGAATACGATACAAACGGTGTATCGTGCACAGTCTTGAAAAAATACCCTTTTTAATGTTTCTTTGTCTTGCATGATATCCCCTTGGCAATGGACAGTGACCCCCCCCTCGGGAGCATGTATGTGAAATCCTTTTGCTAAAGTTATGGTAGAGATGGTATTTTTATAAGCTGTTACATTACTTCTTCACTAAGAAGTTAGTGCGAGAAATATTACTTATGATAGTAGATTACCAGATAACTAAAATGGTATACAGGACTGGTGTAAGTAGTCCTGGTTCATATCGGGCACAAATTCGGTTTACAGTCAAAACAGTTGCCAAACCATAATTGATGTCAAAGGATGAGTTAAAAATATTGATTTGGGATCGCTTGTATTTTTTTAATGAAAATTCTATCTCTTTCTATCTCTGAGGATTTTTGTGAAAATTTTCTTAGTGTAAGTCAAACTACATGAAGTGGTTAAAATGAGCCCAATTTTGAAGCATTTTATGTTATGGCTGCTGTGATTTGCGTTTCCATATAACATTAATATCAGTGGGAGTCTATGATTAATAATCATATGGCAGGTTTTTAACTGGATTTCAGAAAAAGGGAAAATGCCCATTATGGATAACACCCAATGCCATAAATATCAAAAAATTACAATATCATTTTTTATTTAGAATGAATGATTCATAAAGGGCATTTCAGTATTAAATGAAATCTCTTCGAACTCATTTAAAGAGCCAAGATTTAAAACCGTTGCCTATGACAGGAATCTTTGAATGAAAATGATGCGTCCTTCTTCTCAGGATCATAGTAAATGAGCAGGTTTACTGTAATAAAAGGTGTGATTTGAAAGCATTGCCCAAACATCATGATGTAATTTCCAAACAAAATAAGTTTGACAAAAGACAATATGACCCAAACAAGTACGAAAATATGAAAAGACAATATGAAAAGGCCAAAACCATACTAAAGAGACTCAAAAGGAAAAAAAAAAAAAAAGATTTGCGAGCGGAGCGAGAATATGAGGGGTTTTATTTAGCCCCAAAATTATATTTTGGTAAACAAAGTCTCCACTTTTGCAACAATCCCCGCCCCCCTGTGTGAGGAGGTAATTTTTGGGGAAGTCCCTTTTGAAAAATAGCCCCTAAAATAATCCGTTTATGGGCCCGGGTGTTAGGTTAAACAATAGTTACTCATCAGGTCTCCAACATGCATTAGATACTGTGAATTAACTTTAAGTTTTATGAAGACTTGTATAGTTATTTTGCAAGCCAATCCGGCCGCGGCGACATGGAATATGGGCAAAATAAGTCATTTGAAATCTAAGCACCCCCAAAAGTACAGTTTGCAAGAACAACTGACAAGGTAGGTAACTATAAACACTTTCTACTTACCACAGATATGATTCAAGTGTACAATGTTATATCTTTGTACAGACCCATGCAGTTATCATAATAAATGTATGTAATGTTGTGGCATTTATCCAAGGGGATGTCTAGTCTGGAGTACAAGTGGAAAATGCCAAAATGACCCCACCAATTTAAAAAATATTGTGCCCTGATTTGCAAATAAGCATTACAAAATTTGTAAACTCGCACAAGACTTTATAAGTAACGTAAAAGTCACACGGTTATTCTTGCTAAATCACAAAATTTCAATCAAACTGCAAATTAAATTGTAAACTCGCCACTGATTTTTTAAACTTGAAGAGAATTACTGTTAAATCGCACAAGATCTTGTTAAATCATTAAGGTGTTCTGTTAAATCGCATAAGATTTTGTTAAATGCACCACAAATTCTGTTACATGCATACAGTTTCCATAAATCGCAACAAATACATCCCAATCGCATGAAGAAATTTGTAAAATTGCACAGGAGTTCTTGAAAATCACATAGGGTTTGATTAAGTCTGAGAAAATTAATATAAAAAAATCTTGGGGACTTGGAGAATTGAATGAAATTTACACGATCAATTCAAAAATAGCATAAATTACAAAGATCCGGTTGGTGAATTTCTTCCAATAATGTATCTTTAATTTTCATAGACTGATTGCGATTTACAACGTTCCCCAGTTACATGGGGCATTTTTAAGCTGGGGAGGTATGACATAGTTCTAAATCTACTTACATGGATAACATTATCTCAAAAAAATTCATATGTGACAAGAAACAAAGTTTTGACTTAAAATTGGCCCAATTTGACATGTCACAACAATACCTACAACTGAATGCAATGGATTTCAAGTCTTTTCGCTACTTTAGAGATAAAACATGATGTTTTGAATGTGTAGCTAAAGTTAACTATTTATTCAGCTTTTTAGAACCTCAATTTGAGGAAAAAACGTATATGTTCACTCAATATAGACAGATACTTACTGTATATTTTGAAAATTAGAGTTTTGATTGTGAGCTTCTGGGACACAATAGTTCTGAAACCTACTTAAATAGCTGGGGCCGATGTTTAAGATGTCAAAATATCAATATCTCAAAAATCATTTTATTTTTTACCAAAAAAAATGTTTGTGTTGGTTAAAAGGACCCACAAATTGCCTTGGCTCATATTGGCAGTCCCACATCATACATATCTTAATGCCAATGTAGCTCAAGATGTTAGCTCCATTTAGAGCATAAAACACAAAACATTTGAATCTCATAAAAAGTTCAACTATTTTTCAGGTTTTTTTAGAAACATGAATTGAGGGAAAAACGTATATTTCACCCAATATCGCCTATAATTTGTGTATATTTTACAAAATTAGGCAGCTATTGTGAGCTTGGGGATTTGCAAGATATATATAGATGTCAAAAATACCCAAATCTTCCAAAAATAATTTTTTTGCCCCAATAAATGTATGTTTTTGGGTTAAATGACCCCAAAACACCTTTGGCCCACATTTGCAATTTCACATCCTACCTAATCTGAGCCAAGTCATATCTTAATATATTTTCAGACATTGGAGAATAAATATGCCATGTTTTGAATGCTTCGCTAAAGTTAACTATTTTTCAGGTTTTAAAACATGAATTGAGAAAACGCATATATTCACCCAATATCGCCTTATTTGCTGTATTATTACAACTTTAGAAGCTTCATTGATGGGCTTCTGGGACGCCATATATGTTCGAAACCTATTTCACTAGAGGGGGCATGTTATATAGATGTCAAAAAATACCAATATCTCAAAAATCATTTTTTTGCCCAAAAAATGTATGTTTTTGGTCTAATACTAAAATGCCCCAAAAAAAACCTTCGGCCCACATTGGCCCACTTTCAACATCATGCCAATCTGAAGTGAACATCATAAGATTTCCATGATGTATGATGTAGGTGTATGTAGGGTGGGACTATTAAATCGACCAAATCCAGCCAACATGGGAACTATAGTAGATTCAACCATCGTGGTCACCGAAAGAAGAAAAAGTTTTGGACAGCTCGATTGGTTGGGAGAGGAGGCAGAATATGTGGCCCAGTTCACCTGTTTCATGAAGGAAAATGTGCAAAGACTTTTGTGTTCTTTGTATCCAAATACAGTTAAAAACACGGCGCTCAAAAGTCAGTAACATTCATTCAACTCACCTGTTACATTGAATACCATGAAGCAAATGCGATCAAGCTTGTCAGAAGGTTTTGAGAGTTAAAAACTATAAATGCGTTACGTTGACGTGAATGATTTATAAGCACAGAAGTGATTTGTATCTGCTATCGGACTTTATTCTTCAAAGGATTTAGCGTGGGATTTTTAATTTTTTTTTCATCCACTGCACATCCCTCAGTCAATACCAATACCTTCGGAAAACATACTAGAGGGGACAAGAGGGTTGAATCTACTATAGCAGACATTTGTAACACATCTCGATGGCAAAAGGTTTGGCAAAGCCTGAAGGAAATCATGGAATGTGATTCTCGAGTGCTGAAATGGGCCTTAAAGGAGGGGGTATAGACAAAGATTACACAGGCCGCAACTCCTTCGTAAAGTCTTAGCATTACCGGTTACAAACAACAAATACGTAACCAAAAAGGCTCAAGTGAATGGGACAATGCAAATTTCAAGTTGTTCTGATTTGGAAAAAAAATGGTGCAAATTATTGGTGGATTTAATAGGATCAAATAAGGAATAATTTTGACCGTCTTAAATGTTTTACTATTACCAAAGTCTTGGGCAATCGGGTACATTTATCAGCGTGGGCGTAACCAGACCTTTGCAAATGGGTCTGCAAAATGGTTAGGTTTGGACAAAATAAGTAACCCAAAAATTATGGTCGCTTCGCACATTGTTATTTTGTCTCGGGGATCAAATACAATGCGGTCACGTGTGTGCAACAAACAAACAGGGACAGATAGTCAAGGCGCGTGACGAACATGAGGCCGAAGCCGAGCAAAAGCAAGGATTCCCAGTGACTAGGAGAGTACCATTACAGCGGGATTCTAATAAAAACAGTCTAAAATGCAATCGTGTGGTATCTCGTCCGCTTCCGTAGACAGGACGAATAATTTGACACCACTTGAAAACAAACATCTGATAATTTATTTTACCCCAGGATGACCTGAATCGCTATAGAGATAAAACTGTTTAGCTAAAGGTCGGAACCTAGGCAAATACTGTTTGTAATTCTTATAAGGAGATAAACACGTTAGTGTAATAAAAACACAATTTGACTTATGATTTCAAATTTCCTACGGTCCCAACTTTACCCCACCTTGGAGAAGGGGGAAGGAGTTTAAATAGAACACCATTATGGTCCTACTGAATTCTAAAACTAAAAAAGGAAATAAATTTTATCACAAAAATCCTTATTTACTGTTTAATTGACATACTATACCACACTACTTGTTATAGAATGAAATTGGCTAGGCTCCAACCTGGGTTCAATCAGTACTGCATTATGATATAGGAATGCTAAACCAAATCTATGTTTTTAAATGTGACACACTGTTTTTACTAAAATCATGAAACGCCTCTTTATTGCCGAGTGAAACAGAGCATTAAAGTAATCCACGAACAAATATGAATATCGTCGTTGTTTCTTGCTTTTGCTGCAACCATTTTAATACATCTAGAAGAATTTCCATACAGTTGTTTAAAAAAAGGGAA
>JAMKCH010021576.1:0-21498 GCA_023653785.1 Ophioderma brevispina
AAGGTGGTGATCACATCTTAGGCTGAATAGGTTTTATTTTTTTTTTGGTGTGTGTGTGATTATACTTATGCACAGACATACGCTATACCTCATCGCACTTCACGTTCATACTTCGTACGTACCGCCTTCATACTCCTGGACATAGAAACTTCCTCAAAGGTATGCACGCACAAACTTGCATAAGTAGGTAACACACCTGCTTATGTAAGGTACGTAAATGGAACATACGCATTTACCTATGTATATTACTATGTCAAATAATTACCCACCGGTGGCTAGGTGAGTACGTACGAATATTACTACTGCGTACAACAGGATAAGTGCTTGCATACATCACCTTATACGTGTAATAACATTCAGGCTACCTAAGGCATGTACTACTTTCATACGTTTGCATGTATGTGCCGTGCATACGCATGTTTTGTGTGCGCACATACACAGGGGCAGTGGCCGGTGTAATATAGATGCACAGGTACTGATATGCATTAATGCATTCTATTAGGGTAAATGCCATACATACTCAGGTAAATCCATTTTCAAGTCAAAAATACGCAGCATATTTTTATTAGATTTGTCTGCTATTTGTCGGACATTGCGATATCATATTGCCATATTTGTTTCTTGATTAGGGAAACAATTTCTGTATTTTGTATAATTATCTAGGCCTATTGGCAGGTTTGCTAATAAAATATTTGGAATAGTTTATGGCAGTTTGCTAATAAAATATTGGAATATGTATGTATAATTTGTGAAAAGTGTTTGGTACCTGTGCGTTGGTGTCTGCATGTATGTTCCTGCTGTGCATTTATTCATGCATGGACCAGCAATACATGTACATGTTTTGTGTACGTAGGTGCATATGCTGCACCTGTGTATACCTGGTATGCATGTATGTATGTGTTGTATGTATGGATGTATGCATTATCACATGTGTATAAATACATATTATGTATGAATAGGGGTTGGCATAAATGGATCTTTTTTTCTAATTTCTTTCAAAACGAGAGGATTCTTAGGCCTTTTGTTGCTAAAAACAATCAGGAAGCTTTTTGGCCTAAGATGAATTTTTTACGTCGGTAAAAATGACTTTTAATTTGTACATGAAATTCAATAGGATCTTTTCCTATGTCAGAAAAACCAAAAAAAAAAAACGACTATCGTCGTCATGTGATTTTGCTAGAACTTCCTCAAAAGGTGCATTATATAGCAGCTAAACACTTTTTCAAGAAAAATTCAACAAATTCAGTCTCTCAATGGCAAAAAACTATTTTTTATACAAAATTCATTTTCAATTGAGGCAAGCAATACCAGAATAACCAAAACATGAACCAGATCTTATGGGTTACTAGGATTTGAAAGACAAAGTGTATGTTTGTAGGTCAAGCCTTTATAACATTCAATACCTGCCCAATTGTACGGAGTGTTTGCCTAAACCAACAAGTGATGCTATTATTAACCGACACAGACTATTTGCATGAGACTTGTACGATTGTGCTATGAAGGCAATTGTTATTTGTTTGTAAGGTCAAGCCTTACAACCAGTTACAACAATGCCCGTGCCATGCCAATGCCATGCCATGTGTTTTCATTCCAACTTCAGATGCTATATTAACCAGACAAAAGACAGTAGAAGGCCACTTCTTGTTAAGTAAGGTTGTTGTTTAGTGGCTATGATCATTCAGACCATTAAAGTGTGAAAATGATGACCAAAGAGGTTCTATAAAGATAGAAAGGAAAAAAAATATTTTTCTTTATTTTAGGCAATTGTGAACTTGATTACTTTGGAAACCAGGTTTTTATATTTATGGAAGCAATATACCTAGGCTTATGTTGCTAGTAATATACAATGTCAATGGTTTTTGTTTGGTCAAGATTTTGGCAAGTGAATAATTTACCCACCATTTGATTCATTAACAAAACTAAAAATCATTTTACCAACCTAAAAATTCATCTAGGCGTAAAGGCTTCCGATTTGTGTTTCACAACCAGCCAAAATGGCCTAAGAATACACTCGTTTTGACAAAAAGATCGTCACTCCACCCCTAGTATGAATATATTGACTTGCTGAAAAGGTCGAAGATTAACACTGGCCCAATCTAGTGCCATATTGTGCCGATATTAAATGAATAAAAATATTTAAAATATTTTGCTGAAAGCTAGTAAGAAAATGTATAATTTCAAATCGACCATAACATGAATGTTTTGATCAAGCCATTGTAAAAAAAAATCGCAAATGTGCTAATTAATTAGTCTTTTACCCAAAAGGGTTTTGATGTGGGGGGTAAGTTGGACATGGATAACTGATTTTTGTGCATATTTTTAGAACTAAACTAGGTGGTCACTCAGATTTCGATTTCTTTTTGGTCAAAAGTTCCAAATATTTGTTTATTGAATAATCAATGAGCTAATTATTTATGCTTCCCCCAAGTGGTTTGATGGGGAGTAAGTGGGATAATGTTACTGATTTTTATTCTTGTGCATATTTTAAGAAATCGTGAATGTTAAAAACGTAGTATCTAAACTATCAATATCATACTCATCTGTAATGACAAAAAGCCTATTTTACGACAATATTTTGGTAGAGTTATGTCATACCAACTATTCTGAAACTCTTTCAATAATTATGAACAGCCATGAATACATATATGCCAATTGTTTTTTTTTTTTATCTTGCCAACTTTGGCAATTAATGCCGCAGCCAATTGTGACATTGTGTTTCTACTATTAGTGACACTCAGCTTATATATTACGTCTTCGACGGTGCTTCTATAAACAGAAGGAATCTACTGTTACTACTACTACTACTACTATGGCGTATTACGTGCAAGATACCATTATACAGTGTTTTGAAATATATTCCTTAAATTTTGCAAGGAAAAATGGAGAACTTCTTCTTGATTAAATCTCTGCCGAAAGAAATTAATTTTTAGGTCATCGGGTATCTCGAGCAACTCCTCATATATTTTCCACAATATTTGGAACTTCCGCTATGTAATATATATCGTGATGTAACGTAGAAATCCCCAATTTGGCTACAGTTTCCTACGCCGGTCCGGAAAGTGTGTAGTCTGTGTCACAAACTGCGAAATCTAAATTAGTATTGCGCGAGCGATTAACGTTATCAGTTCCTCATAGCGAATGCATGCAAATGAAACTAAATCTCAAATATCTCGGGAAAACGAAGGAGTTCTATGGAGATTTTTTGCATCAGAAGGTCCGTTACTATGTTTTGTTTTGAATATGTACCGTAATTGGGTCTGAACCTGAAGAACCTAGCAAGAAAATTGAACGTTTTTGTCGGGTACTTCGGTGCTCGCAAACACGGAAAAGTAAACACGCAATCTCTAAGAAACAGGATATACGTACTTACCGGACCGCCGTAACAGCTTCCAAAGCCAAGCTAATAGGTGCGCCCATCGGCGCCCCTAATCGGCGCCCCTAAAAATGCAATCCATATTTTTTTTTTCATAATCAGTGGCGGGGGGGGGGGAGTCAAGTGACATTTTGGGAAAGCAACTCAAAATTCACTCTGAACCTTTACCGATTCCTATCACCGTTGACATGGTTGAAGATGCGTGACTTAGCACGAAAAAAGCACCAAGTTCTTTTTTCCTTCCGAGTGTTGAGCTGAAAAATGGCTAGTTACTTGTTGACAGAAATACATTCCACGGTGGAAAAAAAAATGAATACCTCTTCTGAGTCCGACGGACGGAATTTAAGTTTACTCCTCTGTAAGTATTACCCCTCCCCTTCGGACGGAATTTACGACAATATAGCTAGCAATTAACACTGCGGTTATGACTTCAATTGCACTTTTGTTTGTTATTATTAAGATTAATTAAACATCCATGTCAAAAATTCTAAAAGTGGGCTTGTCTACATTGAGGAAATAGACCAAGGATGTGTCCAGTCTTTCCGTCGCTTTTTTGTACAATTTTTTTCAGAAGGTAAATTTCAAACCGCCACACTTATACAAGTTTGCGCTTTTTTGAAATATCCAAGTTATCAAGATGATTTTCTGAAAATCTTTGTCTTTTCAAATACTGTACGAGACCTAACTCGGTTAATGAATATTATTATTGAAATCATTATTCAGTTCCCAATGCAATGTATGTACTAAACTATTATGCCTCATTAACCCTTACTGTGCTCAAGTTGATCGAGATCTCGATCATTACATGTGGCAGGTATTATAAAATGCTGCCTTTGTGTGCATAGAGGTGTTAAAATAGGAAAAATTTGAAAAAACCCAAAATTAAAAAAAAAACCGCTCACGTCACAGAACCAGAGTTTTACTTTGATTAGTCCAATGTAGTTTTTTACATTAAACATTTGTAAAAACAACATAGTGATTTATTCATATTTACAGTTTTTATAATAAGTCAAACCCAATAGTAAGCAAAAAAGTAGTCCCAAATGAATTGGCCCCAAATTAAGGTTTAATGTGCATACCAGGAAGTTATTATACTTTGTGACATAAACCAATTATTTAATTTCTCGCTAGCATGCATCAACAAGGTTTATCACACTCCATTATTATTGATTTGCAATTGGTTGCTTCAAGTTTGAATAATTTCGATCGCACATGCCGTTTTTTTAAAACTGTGTATTTTACTTTGAGTTCTACTGAACAAGGGGCCTATCTCTAAAAGTAAAATCCACTACAACATTTTTTAGACTCTATTTTGGTTACTTTTTATATATTATAAGTAGTGACACATAAAACTCAAGCTGAGAATCGGCACATGTTGTTTTTTAAAGAACATGCATCCTCAAATGCAAATTGCACCACCACTTTAGTAAAAGGAAAACTAACCAGTGATGAATGTTTTTCATATAGGTGTACATCGCATCACTAAAATAGAGCGGTCCGAACGAAAACCAGTCCGATTAAGAATGCGCTGATTTGCTCGTATATTTAGGGTTGCCATTGCAAACTCGGAACTCCGTATAGTTTTTGAATTTTCAAATCTGGTTGTGCAGCTATATGACCGCCCTGATCCAGCCAACGCGGCTACACCTAAGGAAATATATACGTATATTTTCCGCGGAGATCACCCGCCTGTTTCTTGAAACCGTACCACATTGAAAATACCAAACACACATCTTGAGTTGGCTTACGGTGAGTCTTGGCCGGGGGCGACTTGGTGTGAGTTGGGGCGACTGTTTTGTGTTGGGGCGGAACTTGGTATGTGTTTGGGGGCGACTTGGCATGGGGGCGACTTGGTTTGGGGGCAACTTGGTTTGCAGTGGGGGGGAGTTGGCATGGGGCGCGAGTTGGCATGGGGGCGCTTTGTTTGGGGGCGACTTTGTTTGCAGTGGGGGCAGTTGGCATGGGGGCGACGTTGGTTTGGGGGCGACTTAACCAGGTTCCCGTTTTCAGGATCTACACAAGTTCACCAATGATTGAAGAACAAGTCGTACGTGTACTTGTTGCCCACACCATATAATGCAGCTTTGGCATACTTGTGTGTTTCATTGGTCAGTTTCACTTGCACAGCCAATCTCCAAAACCTTGCATAATAAAACAGGATAGAGATCTTTAAATTTAAATGCACTGCGGTTTACAAGTGGCCCCAAGCGATTTTGCTCTATCCTCGTCATATTCATAAGGACCTGTCTATGGTGTTACTAAACCATGAGCTGAAACAATCTTTTTAGCTAATAAAGCAATATTTCTGATTACACCTTGTTCTTTTGATACAGGCTAGTAATTAGGTGACCATTGATACGTCGTGAACTGCTTAGCAAATTTTTTTAGGAAATGTCAGTTTTTTTATAATGAATGATCAGTTAACCTTAAAGACACTATCAGTGATTTGCTAAATCAACAAATCCGAAAAATCATCAAAATCAGATTTTTTGCATGTATGTAACAAGTCAGGTATCCTAACATACCCTGCAAATGATTAAGACTCAGAAGCACCCTAATAAGGACAGAATCGGATATTTTAGTCATTACTGTCCGTTCGGAAATTTACTACAACACGTAATTAATGAGAATCGTATCTTGAACACTGCCATTTTCTCCTTTTCTGTCAATCTACAGCTGGAAAGGTAACTTCTGAGAATTCTACAAGAAACACCTGATCATCACTGGAATTATTCCTTCCATTTCCAAATATTTTTCAAATCACTGAAGTGTTCTTTTATTACCTTAAATACTGTATAAATAATCCATCCATGAGTCTACCCGATTACAACGGGTAGCCCAATATATAATTATGATATCCCCTGATTCTCAAATAGTACAATTATGTCCATATAACACGATTTTAACCTTATAATGCAAATAGTGCTCGAGTTTCACTAACATTTCATAACTCCATATCTTTCATAGGTGAGTGCCCCGGGCAACTTTCACACTTGTACTTTGGCCATTTTGCCCTAATTTCAAGAATCATCCTTTCCCCTGGTTTTCATTCTTCACAAAAATATCGTGAAAAGGTTTGTTAGTATTTCATCATTTTGTTTATACCGTCTGAGCTGTAATTTTCTGTGTTAAAAGAGTCACGAGAACAAGTATTTCAGCAACTACATTTGTCAGAAGGCATTTCCATTGCCTACAAATTCCTTGTTATGACTACTGTTCAGCAATGTGAACCATTGTGGGTAGTTTAAGTTTTGTAAACCCCTAAATATTTACCACTAGGCAAACTTACGGAACAGGTTTTACATCAACGCTTGTGTTTAGTGGGCATAGAACACATAATGGTACTCTCAAGACCATTGGTCAGATCATCCATTACATGTCAGTGAAAAGAGAAAGTATCCACTGTGATGGGTGGGCTGTCCAATCAAAAGTTTTGTTCTAGCTGCTTAGGCAATGTAAATGAATTTCCTGGGAGGCATATACCATGTCCTTAAGTCTAAAACAAGAATAGTCTTTTAAAAGACACCATCGCTTAGTCCAGGATGTTTAGTACGTAATATGTAGTGAAATACCTGAGATCAAAGGAACCTCTCATAGTAGGAGATCGATAACCACAGTATATATGTCAGTCATCAACCATACTCAACCTTTAATTTTGAAATACACCCAAAGACTCCTATTTGTTGTGTCGCCTCACCTAAGGCAGGAAGACACATAGGGATACTTGTCCCCTGTAGTCTGTTGTTGATGTCTGTGTTGTTGTTGATGTCTGTTGTTTGTTTGATGTCTTTGGTGAAAGGGTTAGCATTTTGGCTATAATATCCACATACTTAGGGAGTTAAACCAAACTTCATTCGTAGATGCGACATGTGATACCGCATTTGCTATGAGGTCAAAGGTCACATACCAAGGTCAAAGTCATTGAGGTGTCCAAGTTGTAAGATAGGCTGAAAATTTAAATTGACAAGTTTGGAAGTTCAATTGAACCAACTTTGAAACCATAGGTGCAACATTGTATCCCTCATATGTTAATGAGGTCAAAGGTATTCCTCCCAAGGTCAAAGGTCAGTGAGGTCAAGTTGACAGATAGGCTTGAATTGTACAATTGACCTAATTGAAATTTGAAGTTCAATTGGACCAAACTTGAATCATAGGTGCACCATTGGTTCCCTCATTTGTTAATTAGGTCAAAGGCGCACATGCCAAGGTCCAAAGTCAAATGAGACCCATCATTCCAAACCGCGATGGCATGCGACACATTAAAAAATGCGGTCCGAGGACCTGATGTATTTTTTGCATCCCTGTCACTGAATTCCCCTGGGTTTTGTAAACACCGGCTTTACAAACAAACACCCTTATCTATTTCATAGGCGAGTGCTCCCCCCCCCCCCCCCCCCCCCCCCCCCCGGCACTTTCACACTGTCTTTGCCAATTTACCACCCCCCCAATTTCCAAGATATTTTAGCCTGTCCCCTGTTCATTTTGTTTAAAATTTATACAGTCGGAGCTGGGTTGTTTCTTGGTAAAAGGGTAGTGAATACGACTCCAGTCAACTACAGTTGACAACACGGATTTCCTTGTGTTCAGCAATGTGGAACATTGTTGGTATTTATCAATAATAGATCCTAATATTTTAACCACAAAGCCGCATTGCAAACCGAGATTGTCAAAATTCATTCAACCTTACAGAAACAGGTTTAAAACACGCTTTGTGGTTATCTGGGCATTGTACAAATAATGGTACTCCTCAAGACATGGGTCAGATCACCCATTACATGTAAATGAACTAAGCAGTTGTTATCCACTGTGATGGGATGGCTGTTGTCCATCCAATCAAAAGTTTTGTTTTTTGATTTTCAAATTATGTGTCAATTAAATGAATTTTCCTAGTAGGCATATACCATGTCCTTAAATTCTTAAAATAATGGCAACCCCAAGAGGACGTTGTACTGCTACAAGAGACAACCACCCCACTCTGTGCATGACTGTGAAATTCTGCCAATCATTTCTGCTGCAATATGCTAGGGTAACTTGCAATTGGCTTTTATCTACTCCGAATTTATACCAGTAGATGGAAAAAGTACATTTTTGTCACCAAGCTTTTTTTTGTTTTAGGCAATTTGTTCTGAAAATATTGTTTTGAGGTACTTTTGCCTCAATATAAAAACTTGATTTTGGGGATGCTATAAAAAATTGTCACACACATAAGCATTTGTGGTATACTTCTGTCATCTTTTGAGTGGCTAACCCAGAGTGAAATCAACACCCACCATTTGTACTCAAGCATTTCCAGGGCCCATGGTCTTGAAGGTCTCATACTCTTATTAATTTGCCTCGTGCATAAGTTGAGTTACACAATGCACACAATTATTCCCGCATTCAAAGAAAGCCCTACTTGAGGCCACTTCATATTGATCTTAATTTTTTGTGACATATTTTTTGCTAAGTGTACGGAACCCTTTTTGCAGCGATAATTGTGCAAATATGATTTAATTTTCATATTTAGATTCTTGTAAACAAATTGGTAAATGTACTTGAATGTGTTTGACAAATTAAAGCCTGCACAAAATTTGAAACATAACTACTCACAAAAAAAGAACTTATTTTACAATTAGTTTTCTTTCGAGAGTACAAAATGCTTTATGATTCAGACAAACTCCAATTCTACAGTTAGAATTATATAAACATGAAAATAAGTATGAATAGGCTCAAAAAACTTCAAACTTGTCTACGTGTTAAACCTGATTGAAATTCCAGTATAAAATTCACCTAAAATAGTTTATATTTGTGAAAATTATGTTGACTCACATAATTCAAAACTTGTGTAACAAAACAGTTATCCAGTAAGTGGCACAGATGCGGGGTGAGGATGGAAGTTTACCCCGTACTAGGTAGGTCGTGGCTGGTGTCAAGGTCTGAACCTTATCCTAAATTAGGATATTTCTGTGGGTTTCCTTCTGTATTGAATGAAGGTGAAGGTGAGTCATGCAGTAATTTTAATTAGGATGTTTTTACAGTGCAGGGTACGGGCGCACAACACTAAAATCACTCCACATTTGGGAGGGGAAGGGTAGGTAGTTCCGGTTAAAATAACAAAACGTGCGTGTGAGTATTGGCAGTCCTTTGGGGACCGGTTTCCAGTGGGGGGGTATATTATAATAAAACGTGAAAGAGTATAGATTGGTCATCGCTGAGATTATCACAACATTTTGAAATTCGATTCTGGTAGAAGAAAGTAGGCCCTCGACTTCCGACCAGGTCGATCGAAAGTGGCTATGAGGCATGCACGTCAGCTCAAAATAGTGGTGGGGCGCGGTTCATAGCGCCTTTTCTTAAAATCTTATACTAGAATTGTATCAAAATGGCAATTTTTTTGAAAGTTTCACTTGTGCTCTATAGCGAAATAGATTCAAAACATTCAAAATATTGTCAGCGGGGGTTGCAAAGCACAGAGGGCGAAATGGGTATTATTATTTACGTTTATTCAATGGAGCGATTTATGTAGTGGTTGTGCGCCCGTACTGTTAAGTCCAATATTTTGTTTGATATATTGGAATTTACAGTATTTTCTCCAAATGGCCAGGTACACAATTTATTTTAATTTTGGTAAAATATGCAATTTTGTGATTGGAAGAGAAAAAAGAAAGAAAGACAAAAATTAATTTCAAGTAATTTATGTATTGTTTCACCATATTCACCACATTTATGGCCATATGTCTCCTCTTCGTGGAATTTTACAGGATGATAATAAAAAAGGAAAATTTTTTTTTTTTTTTTTTTTTTTTTTAAACATTCCAAACAGTGAATATGAATAATAGGCTGTGTATTGAGTTTACATGAATTGATGCAAAGCCAGCTTATAACTGTGAATCTTGCTCACTCGCTCATCTCCTTCTCTGCTCACTCTCACTTTTTGTTTTGGCTTTGAATGCTCTATCACTTTGAGCTACAGAACTGAGACAAGCTTCTTTTCCTTTTTTGGCCCATCTAACTACACAATAAATACCTGCATACACATATGCACACACACAGAGTTTCATAATTATGTTCTGTCAGCACCCTGTATTTCCAGTTTAAGAATATATGCAGTGTTTGTAATCTTACTTTCCTGCACACTTCTTTTGCATTTAACATGTTATGTAGTTTGAAATCAGGAGGGTGCTAGGACATGCCGATTTAACAGCAACGGTGAATTAAAATCGGCATCAGCATCCTGGTGCTCCCAGAGTGGGGGGCGCTCTTATCGTTTGGACGGAAACTCGACTAAAGACTATATGTAGTCACAAATATTTAAATATCTAACTTACTTTTGGGAAATTACAACATTTTTGCTCAGCGGGGTATCCACAACCCGGACAGATTTTGAGTTTGAATAATTTATTCCAAAATTTCATAGATTACTAAGATGTACGAACGAAGGTTTAAAGACACTATCAGTGATTTATCAGAAAGAATCAAAATATTTGAAATTTGCAGGATAGGTTAAAAGTGAGGATAAATTCTGTTAAATCTCATAATTTACTTTTTTTCCAACTGATAATTTTACAAGAACAAGGAAGAAAATGGCAGTATTCCTAGATACGATTGCTCCATCAATTAGCGTGTTGTAAGTAATGTCCGTACGGACCGTAATGCCTAAAATTTCTGATTTTGTCCTATAGTGCTTCGGGCCTTATCATTGCAGGTTATTTAGGAATACCGATACTTGTTAGTGTACCATGCAAATAATCTGATTTTTGATGATTTTTTTCAGATTCAGATTGTTAGCACATCACTGATATTGCCTTTAAGATGTGTATTTTTTGTAATGTCCACTGGACCGAGGCTGCCATAGAAAATCCGTACAAATTCCATAATTACCATACCCCCCCCCCCCCCAGTTAAATTGCATTCAGAGAGCATTGAAAGCTGATTGTATCTTCATCTACATATGTAATCTATGGTGCTTACAAAATCACGTTTTTTAACTCTCGCTTCAAAGGATGAAATATCTGCGCAAAATGTTACAGATGGGGGGGTTTTGGAGTGATGGCCAATCTATTAACATGAAACTCATATGCCCCTTAATTCGGGCCATCCCCCCTTTAAGAGTGAAAATGTGGCCCATTTTTGGTTGACCATATTAAATTTACACAGTTCTCTATGGAGATTACAAATCCCACAATGGTTTGAAATATCGACGCAAAAAAAAACTTTAATCAGGGTTTTTAAAGGGCAAAGGCCCTTCTATCAGAGAAAACTTTATATATTTAAATCGGTCATCTCCCATTAAAGAAAACATGAAATATTTGATTAATTAGCTTCCTATTAAAGTTTAATATTCTGGCAAAAAAGTCCAAAAAATCAGCCGCCCACCGAACCTCAAAAAATCCAAATAGAAATCTATTGGGGGTCAAATTTTTATGAATCCATGGTTTTTCCGATCTGATATAGGAATACCTGGAACTTTCCTCCACTAGAAAATCTTCTCAGTGTGCCCTTAAAGGGGGGATGGCCCGATTTAAGTCTATAATTTTTTTTCATCTTATAGATTGGCCTTCAAAACCAAAACCCATCTGTAAAAGGTTTCCGCCTAATTTCATCAACCCGTTTTTAAGTGAGAGAAACTAAAACGTGATTTTGGTAATCCCATAGAGTACGTGTCAAGTTAATATTGGGTCCGACCAAATCGGGGCGTTTCGCTCAACCATCCAAACCAAACCTCCTTTAGCCCTAACATTTCACAGGGTAATAGAGAAAAATAGATAGTCTTTCTTCTGATACCAAAATTTCAAAACCACTTCCCGGTAAATCTGGGTCTCTGGGGGACGAGCGATAGCGATCGTGGCCATGGACTCTTACTGAATGTTCATTGAATATTTAGTGCTAATTTCTCATTAATCTGCTGTATTTTTTAAATCTCCAATGATTGATCCTTATTAGTAGAGTAACTATAGTAGATTCAACTCATCGTGTCACCTCTAGTACTTTTCCGAAGGTATTAGCATTGAATGAGGGGATGTGCAGTGGATGGAAATTAAAATTCCAGGCTAAATCTATTGAAACATGTATCCCGATAGTAGATCAAAATCAATTCTGTGCTTAATGAAATCATTCAATTTAGTCAACGTAAACGCATTTATAATAGCTGCATTAACTTTCAATACATTCTAATTAATCGTATTTGCTTCAACGCGGTATTCAATGTAACAGGTGAGTTGAATATTTGGACTTTAGAGCGCTCGTGCTTTGGATACAAAGGAATACAAAAGTCTTCGTACTCTCTATGTAAACATGAAAGGCCAGATTATCGTAGTTTATTCATGAAACAGGTGAATCAGGCCACATATTCTGCCTCCTCTCCCAACTAATCGACGCTGTCCAAAACTTTTCGCTCAGTGACACGATGGGTTGAATCTACTATAGTAATGACCTGTTGTGAGTTTTAATTAATGCTCATACTATTTGATGATGCAATTAATCTCCATAAATTCCCTCATCACTAACAACCACTAATTTATTTCTCCCATGGATTCTTATTACTCACATTTACTAACCACGTTGTGGAGGCTGTATTAATTACACCCTGCATATTCTTATTTAACATTTTGGTGTGGGTAGTATACAGTATACTATCTCCCATATATCATTGATACACCAGCGTTTATTCATTCATGCAAAATAAGCAGATGACATTTAGCAACTTTTATTGGTCTGTGGAAGCAACTGGTTCAACCTCCATCTGCAATGAAAGATATACTGTGATTTCTGCCGATAGCCAAGATGAGTGCACCCTCTATCTATACATGTCTGTCAATTGACAATTTAATTTTGACAATTCATTATGCATACATTGCGACTGTTTCAGTAAAACATGCAAGTATGCCCGCAGTTGATAAATGAGTTGTTATCCCTGCTTTCCTTGCATTGCTGGTTCAAGGGCACATTTTACACAGGAAAAGTATTTTCAGATAATCTGTGAATAAATCAATTGGCTTTGAGATCACATGATTTTAATCTCTTTCTATGCATTTGGACTTAACATGTGGTT
The DNA here is from genome assembly GCA_023653785.1 of Ophioderma brevispina. NCBI lineage: Eukaryota > Metazoa > Echinodermata > Ophiuroidea > Amphilepidida > Ophiodermatidae > Ophioderma > Ophioderma brevispina. The sequence continues at coordinate 13,404 of JAMKCH010021576.1, forward strand.
GTAGAGATACAGTATTGTTCATAATAAATGCATCCCTCTAATAAATAACTCCATTATTTTTCAATTGAAAATTAAAGGCCGACTCAGATTTCCAGATGAGGGCGCCCTCAATTTTCTAACAAATCATGTTTTTTGCTTGTAAATAATGCTTGTTCACAATACTAATCACTGTGTGAAATAGCGAAGCTCAAATCGAAGTCCTTCATATAGAAAATCACAACTTTGTTATAAAATAAAATTCCTGATCCAGAATTTTTGTTATACACAGTATCCTATGGCACTCTTATACTATTCATAAATGTTTACTGCATCAAAACAAAATCTGATTCATCTCCAACTTTGGAATTGAGCATTTCAGAGGAGTATCTTCAGTTCCAGTTGACTATAATTAATTAATAACACACAAAAAATATATGTAAAAAATCTTCAGAGTCAGCCTGTAAAGGATTTATAAAACTGTGCAAAGTCTACTGTATTCAGTCTCAAGCCTGAAGGGGCGGGGTGATGATGAATCTTGGCCTTCTCACTCATGTGGATTGTGCTGCCTTTAGCAAAAAAAGTTTGTCTCACAATCATGTGGTGAATATTGCCCTCTCTTCCCAAAGGAGTTGTTTTTCTTGCGTTAGTAACAATTTTTATCACAGTGAAAGCAATTATAAGACCACTATGTTTGCATAACCCACGTAGAGAGACATAAGGAGATTTTCCGAAAGAAGCGCCCCCAATTTTTGTCGCACCCCGGTTTTTTTGCCTATGGGAATGCTTACCCATTCTGTATTGATCACACCTGAAGTGAAATAGCCGAATGACCCCGTCTTTATGTAATAAGGAGATGATTTAGTATTCTGCTATCGTTGCACGACAGAACGTCAAAGCATGGTTTTATATGTGGACGATTGCGGATAACAGGCAAGTTCAAAACAAGTTTGCAATTTTCTTGGTATTGTTTGTCAACAAACATTCGAAACGTTCTCGGTAGGGTGGTCTACAACCGACAGTGAAACTTAGAGAACTTTGTATCCTCAAAAAATCCTCCTGTCACTTTAAAGGTTCAACACGAGGATTTCACATATCAGGTTGTCCCTAAAAAATGAAAGTGCTGATTTTTTGCCCTGATGTAAAGCTTTCCATCAAAAATAATCCCACCTGAACAGGATTAAGCTGAAGAAATGTTTCTTTGGTACAGAAATTTTGAAATTCTAATTTCGTTAGGAGCAAATACGAAAATTCAGCATGTGTGTTATATTGAAATATAAGCAAATTGAATCACCCGTTTCTTCTTTAAGTAATTTCTGTAACCAAATACAAGATAAAAAAGCTATTAGTGTCTTCTGTCTATATCACATTACTATTCTGACACAAGATTTGGGGGCCTCAAAAAATCTCTCGTTGCACCTTTAATTGTCCCCTGAAATTATATGTGCCTCCTCTTTACCCCCCCCCCCCCCCCCCCCCCGATCTGATCAGAAAGAAAAAAGTGGTACACCAATGTCCGCATGGATAATGTGGAGCCACTTTAGTTGCATAGAACCCATTGTAGAAAAAACCCTCATAGAAACATGCCGGGTGAGGTGAGGGGCCATTTTTCAGGATGTCACACACGCGTCGTCACCGAACTTTATTTGCCTCACAATGACAAATAGTTCACTCAATCTAGATATGACACTGGACAAAATTGCTACGGAAGGTTTCTTGCTGTAACTTGTTGTACGAACCCTCCCGAACAACATTTAAAAAAGAAAAAAGGAAGGCATGGCAGACATGGTAACTTTGCATAAAAACTATGTGGCCATTTTTTCCTATAATTGGTTAGTATACAATATATTAAAAATATTATACAGTATATTAAAAGGGGACGACCCGATTTAAGTAACTAAAGTTGTCATCTTGTAGAATGGCTTCACCCTAAACCCCATATTAGAGTTTTGCGCTGATATTTCTACCGTTTCATGTGAGAGCTAAAAAACATGTTTTCTTAGCCCTTATATGTGTTAAATTAATATCGGTCGACCAAAATGGGGTACATTTCGCTCGTAACTTCCAAACCAAATATTCTTTAGGCTCTAAGATTTCACAGGGTATATGAGAAAATAGTAGCTTTCTTCAAATAACAAAATTTTGACCACTTTCCGGTCAAATTTTGGAGTAACTTTCAAACAAACATCTTTAGCTCTAAGATTTCACAGGGGAAATAAATGAGGAAAAATAGGATATTTTCTTCAATATACGAAAATGTTGACCAATTCCGGTCAAATTTTGGAGTATGGTACAATTGTATTAGTGATCAGGCCACGGCCCTTTAAACTCTGAGTCTTTCTTGCTTGTTCATGCACATAGGACCTCGAGGTTCCTTAAGGTCTAACCTTTTTTTTGAGTTGGGTACAGTGTGTAGTGCAGATAGGTGATGATCTCTTCCTCAGTGACGGTCCATGTATTCCATTTTCTCGTTCTTTGGCATTTAGATGTAGGCTGACTTGATCTGCGCATTCTCAATGGGCTTTGTAGTAGATCTTGTCCAGCACATAACACATCCCCGGTTAGGCTGCGTAGTCAAGGTCATGTGAGATGCTGGACTTTGTGGCGTCTAGAATGCTGGACGCCTGTTCATTCTAATTGTATACCTATACCCAGGCCATACCCAAATAACCCACTTTTAAAAGTTCACATACTCAATGGACCCCAATTTTCTTTTTCTGCTATCCACTTTTATCACAAGTTTGCATAAAAATATCCACTTTTAAAGAAGTTAACACCAAATCAAAATGTTTGCCAGCTAGTGCACATTTTAACACTTTTATAATTCATGACAGCAATTTTTGTAATTTCATGGAACAATTTGAATCTGGCAAAGCGGCACTCCTTATTTTTCTTCAGGTTTTAACATCATATTGGCCCCCTTCTTAAAGTTTCATACTGGATGACCATTTTTAGTCAGCTTGTGTACGAATGACCCCGTATTTTGGGTAAATGTTATCTAAAAGGAGCCGGGAAAGGAACCCGATTTTTCACCTGGCAGAGGCACATACACCCATCACTACTCTCGCAAGGGAGTGCTCCCCCAGCACTAGTTGACTCAATGCGTTTGATAAATACTCTCTGATAATAATTTGCTAATAAAGAGCTCTCCTCCCCATTGCAGTCTGACAAATCATCTAGATCAAAATAATTTTGGCGTGAAAATTGCGGCCATCTTGAATAATGACCATAAATTTCCACTTTTTCAATTGCAAGTGGCTCACACCTTGGCTACATGGCTACATAGCCATGTAAAACATGTTTTTTCAATACCTAACAGAAAAATGGAAAAATCTACATCTTCCTAAAAAACATGCATTTATATGAGCTATACCTTTGTCGAAATATGGGCTTATAACTGTCCACGAAGATAAATGCAAATCATTGAGCATGTCTTGTCCAGGCTTCCCTTTCTCTCTAATCTCTACCTTTTTGAGATGTTGTTTGGGAGAATCTTTTAAACTGGCTCGTTACAGCCAGAAAACCTTCTGTGCAATTTTGTCCGCAGGTGTACCTAGTAGTTTTCATAGATTGAGTGGAACTAAAAACAAATAATCTAGCAAAAAAAGTGGAACCAATTATTTTTTTGGTTAGATTTGGCCAAACCTAACCAAGAAACTTTTCCCTTTCGCTAGATTGGTTTTATTTTGTCATGGAAGGCAAATAAGTTTAGTCATGTGTGGACATCCCGAATGAATGGGACCAGAGAAAGACGGATCATGAATTCTTCGGAAAATAGCGAGTGATAAATAGGGACCAGTTTTTTCCACTGACTGTTCCTTTGGGTTTCCAAAACAAATCGCGTAAACATGTACACGCGCTCGATCAACCACTTTTGGATTTTTTTCCACTGTGTTCTTGTACCACTGTGTTGATCGCCCTCCATGCAAACACGAGTTTCCTGTGTAACAAAATAACATGCTCCATCCCTGGCCCAGGTTTATGGAACTAGAAATTGCACGGGCCGCAGAGCTCGAGTCGTCTCCTACTAAATTAGTACTAGTTCTATTGGTCAGAGCTCCCAACTTTTAATTACATTTCTGACCACCCAATATAGTTTGTATGTTGCACTGCTGGCTACCTGATGCTTGTTACAAACCCAACCATGACAAAGACCTTTTTGAAATGCTAACATTCACTTTTTTCCAAGTAATATTTATTTGGTTGTCACAAAAAATGGGTCACATGGAGAGTCACAAATTTTATCATTATCAACTGTTTTGCATTTTTATGTCCAATCATGATTTGCCCTCTTTTCCACAGTGACTCCCGGGGGGGCCACTCGAAATGATATGTCGCACCCGCGTGAAAGAAAACGCGGATTTAGGGTGCTTTTGAAGGCAAACGCGGATCCGCGCGGATCCGCGTTTAGGGTCTCAAAATAGCTGATTTAGAACAAGAAAGGGTGTGGTTTTTTAAAGGACGATCCTCGCTTAGAGGTACTGTTAAAATGATCCAACTGGCGGCAACGGTGATTATAGTAATTACTGTATTGGCATAAAAAGCGATTTTTACAATTTACAAAACATTTTTGGCGGCCGTTATTTGTCCCATCTTACGGGTTTCGGAGCCGAGACGAATCTCGACCGTTCTCTGGGTTTATTTTATACCCGGACAGACAGTATTAACAGATGAGTTAGTGCGTCCGTAGATAACTACATCGAGCATTAAATTGTCGCAAGATAGTGCTCGTAATTTTTCCACTTTTGTACTAACACCAGAATAATTAAAATGATCGAGTTGATATACAAAGATCATCATAAAGCCATCTTTATCGCCGAATATCCTGGATATACCCATGCCATCGTCACTTTCCCATTTGCGGTAAACCGGCCCGGCCGAAGAGAAGGCGTGTGTCACAACTGAGCGGGGGTTGGTGAGCTCGTTTCTAATTGGTACTTGCCCGATATTATTTCGGATTTTGTTATTGGCATTGGCATTACGAATTTAATTCAGCGGGTCATATAAATAGGAAAATTACTGATAAAAACATAATTTGTAATAAAACAATGATATCAGAAGAAAATGAATGCTCAAATAAAATCCACATTTAAAAATATACTCTACTTCAATTAAAGCAATGATTTCGTAATTGGTATTAGCAGGTCAAATTCCCGGTATCGCATCGCAAAATGCGACGCAAATTCGAGATAATGCGAAGTATTTCTGCAAAAACATCGCAAATCCTGCTATGCCATGTTCAACGGGCAATTTCGGAAGTCAAGCCTAGGAAGCAAGGACAATACCTATCATAAAAAAATATGAATATCAAAAGTTTCACCAAATAAAGGCACATAAAATCAGGAAATCATCCTTACTTTGTTAGGTCATTGATGCCTAATCTGCAGTTTATCTGATAAATCATCAAATATGGCTTCGAACTCTGTCATAAATTATAGACAGAATTATCAAAGTCCCGTACTTCTTTAGCCATGTTTACGACATTTATATCTGATTTACAAAAAAATCTCTTTCCGATGTATGTTTCTAATGGATGTACCAAAGGCAGAAGAAACATGGCGCCTGATGAAGAGACTGTGTTTGTTCTGCAGAAACCACATCGATACTGAGTACATTCTGCAGTGTTAAATAGGGTGCTAGCCTGTTTACAATATGAAAAAAAATATGAAAATATGTAACAAAATAATTTTTCAAAGTGGTTCACCCCTTCTCTACATTGTACAGGGTCCAAATTAAATTCTGATATGATTGATCTCATCCTGGTCCAAATTGAATGAATTATCCATTTTTTACTAAATTAGGATGTGATAATTTTCAAAGCTTTATTCTAGGGATTTGCTGGTTGTTCACAATGCTTTTCAAACAAGCTTAGGTTAATGCTGATAAAACTAAAAAGGTGAACTTCTATCAAATCCCAATATCTGAATTTGACAAAACCTTGGAATGTAGGGGGTAGTCGTGCATGTCAAGTAATACCCATGTTACTGTGTCACATATTTTGTGCACATTAATGAGCGCATTTGCAATTTGCTCGATTGGTTAGACTATAAAGGTGCAGTCTACAAGATCCCCAATGTCCAAATTGACAACCTTCGTTGGGGTATTGTTGGCTGCAAGTAATACCATGCACTGTGTAATCTCTATTTGTGCATATTATGAGCTCATTTTGAATATTTTCAGTAATATCAAGTCCTTATTTGGGTTTGTTTTGAGAATTATCAATCCTTGTTTTGGTTTATATAGGCCTACTTTCACTCCGGCGGAGTCCCGCTTATTAGTAGGGTATCTTTTGTTGGGTGAAATCCTTTGTTTGGGTATATATTTCATACGAATCCTGTTAGGGTTATATTTGCTGGGTTAAAATCCTTGTTCGGGTCGGTTTGAAGAAGTGTTGGAATCCTAGCTTAGGGTCATTTTAAAGTCAATTTCACGGGCGTGCTTACAACATTACCACATGAGTGGCCCCCCGGCGCAGTGACTGAGTAATTATTGCGATTGTGGAGCAACAAACATTCTTCAAAGTAGTTTTGAATTACAAAAGTGAGGCTTATTTTCTTTTGTAAATCAAACAGAAGTTAGTAGATATAGGCAATGGCAAGCAGGGGGTATATGGCCTGTGGAGAATGGGATTATCATCCTTACAGGTTGACTTGCAGTATAAGTCTGTATTGCTCTTATGTTGTACTGGTGAGATTAAGTGATACCGTTTCAATATGTCTTGCCCGCATCAACCCCAGAAGACATGGTAATGTTTAGGCTGCTATAATTGGATCTGCCCATGCTGCACAGACGAAACCTGATAGTAAATGTACTTTAATGGGCACAGTGGTATAAGAACATGACTAGGTGATGTGCTGTATACTTTGCGGGACAGGTTATGAATCTTAATGAACTCATTGCATATATCAGGAAATGTGATTAAACCCCCGGTGTGGGCCATTTTAAATATTTCCACCACACCGCATAATCTTGTTGCATTGGTGTTGTGGACGGCCTTTATAAGCCCCACTGTATTAATGTATGCTCTATCCAACAAAATAAAATGGGTCGCACTGTTCACAATACGTCTTGGACAAAGTCAAACATTTCTTATAGGCAAATACCAATATGGCCTCATATCCTTATTTTTCTTTAGTATTGATTTATGACAGCATAATTCCTTCAAAGTAGTCTAGCTATAGGTTGATACTACAATGTCTTGAATAAATCCCCAATCTGAATTGCCTGTTTGTACTGTGTATAAGGCAATTTCTCATCAAGCGTTTAATCATTTCGCAACTTTCGGTGACTTTTTGGGACTTTATTGCACATTTTGTGAAGTTTTTAATGGCTTTAATCTTTCAGTTATTACAAGAGTGCAAATTCCGAGGACATTTTTGTTTCAGTGTTTCAGTAATAAATTTTCACATTTTTTCCACTTTCAGCTACTCTTTACGAAGCAAAATAAGCAGGTTCTTGCAGCTTCATATCTGCAATTAGTTTTACGCAAGTTTTCACTTACCTCAACTGCTCATTTGAAAAACAGTGACAGTGCAGACGGGGCCTTGTGAGGCTCTTGAGCTTCCTCAATGTCTAATGTTTACTTTCTCAAAGTTTACATTTGTGTAGTACTACTCGACAGGTCAAATAAACTCAAATTTGGGTTATGGCCAGAGGAGGGGTGCCTGATTAATCAACACAAGTCTATAGTGGACCAGTTCAAAATAAAAATTTCATTTTTGTTTTGTTATTATCTTCAGCTAACTTAAAGACACTATCAATGATTTTGCGACATCAGCACAGCGAAAATCATCAAAAACAATTATTTGCATGTATGCAAACAATTACAGGTTCCTAACCAATACCCTGCAAATGATAAGACTCATGAAGCAACCTAATAAGGACATGAATCGGAGATTTTAGTCAATTCTGTCCGAAAACGGACACTACTACAACACGTAATTGAATGGAGAATCGTATCTTGGAACACTGCCGTTTTTCTTCCTTTTATAGTCAATTCTACAGCTGAAAAGGTCACTTATGAGAATAATCCTACACAGCACTTATCCTTCACTTTGAAGCTCTCTTCCGCAAATTCATCAATATTTTCAATCACTATAGTGTCTTTTAATTTTTAAAC
>JAMKCH010021577.1:0-20461 GCA_023653785.1 Ophioderma brevispina
CACAAAATAAAAAAAATGTTCTGCCAACAAACCCATTATTTTCATCCACAATTTAAAAAAAATATTTTTTTTACCAACACAAAGACGAAAAAATAACAAAACAAGACAACAAAGCAACTACAACAAGTAAAATAAAAGATCTTTGCTATGTCATTGAAAAAAGCTTTAAATAGTAGCATCTTGTATTCATTTTAGAGTAAAACATTGAGAAGATCTAAAAAAAAAAAAAAAATCAAAAAAAAAAAAAAAAATCTGACCGATCGACTGACACTGATATTTTTTCTCTGTTACGCCAAACAAACATTTTTTTTATGCCAAAGCGCTGATGGTCATTATGTTTGGTAGACTTAGATTTCAAAAGGTCTATTATGTGGTCATTTTACACAAATGGTAAATCGCTTCCATCATAGTTCATAAAATAAACATGATGATGAAATGCGGTCATATACAGTTGTAATGTACTTGATAACCACCCTAGCATGCTACCAATGGGTCACACAGTGATAGAAATTTTTATCAGTCATTGAAGATGATATGATCATGCTCTGTTGATGACCATGAGTGGTCACCTGCTAAATATTTTGTGATTGATAAGCTCCTGTCAAATGACTATTAAAGGTGTGTGTTCCGATCGTCTTTGGGACCCCCCTGATTTACCCGGAAGTAGTTTGAATTTTGGTACCAGATGGAAAGCCGTATTTTTCTCATTGTCATCCTGAAATTTGAGCCTTCAAATCCATTTCATTCCCAAGATATAAACAAAAAACAGCAGTTTTAATGGTTAACCATCAATATCAGCACAGTATTGAATTGGGCTTTGTTATTATGTATTATCGCGTCTACCATCAAAACCGCAAGTTTGTTTCCCACGGTACTTGATGGGGCGTATGTGCAAGTTTCAAGCTCTCATATCATGTAGAGAACACAATAGACATAAATCGGAACAAGCAACTTTAAAGCAGCACTGGCATATTTTCACAAATATGAAATTTCATCAATTTGCTCGTAAATGACAGTCTATGCCATTGGAAGACTACAGATATATTTTACACATTAAAATAACATACCCAAAAACAGATAAGCATTAATAAGAGGCCAAAGACATTAAGTAATTTGATGGCTAAGTTTTAAGTTTGCCGTAACTTTAATCAACATGTATGTTTGTCTATTATATGAATATCATAGACTATACTCTCTGTCATAATTCCTTTTCTCCGAGTCAAGACTACGCCAGCATTCCTGCCAGAAAGCACCATGACAACGCACAAATATAGATGTGTGTTACACGCAGCAACTCTCGCGCGCATATACAGACGCTTATTTCAGAAAAGGAATTGTGACGGCGACTATAGTGCTCAAAACTGCAAAGGTCACAGACTGGTCAAACAGGGTAGATGCCGGGCCAATCAACTCCAGCACAAGTTTTCTTGTGTCTAAACGCCATTTCTGTTGTCTGCTGAATTAATGACTCCAACAGTCATTTTATTATAAACCGTTCGGTTTACCCATAAGGGCGCTGATTTGGGCTTAATCATTTCAGGTGAGGGCTAATGTATAGAAAAGCTTTACAACAATGCAAAGATATCAATTTTGAAAAATCTTGAGGGTGCACTATTTTTCAAATGTGCCAGTGTGTCTTTAACTGGTATACATCAGTAGATGCTTTATCTATAAATCATTTAGAACAATGCATTTTTAACAACAATACATTGGATGAATGGATTGTGATTGTTTGAATTAGGTTAGCTAATTAGTGATATTGATTAAAAGCCTTTGTGGAGGTATCCATTATTGTCCCATTAAAATGATTCACCCATTGTAGATCAGTGGCATAGACAGATTTGTGGTTCTGAGAGGCAAAAGCTCAGCCAGGTGAAAAGTTGTCCCGATAGTAGGTTAAATAGAGTCCAAAAATGGCTGATTTTGCATGATATTTCATCAATATTTCTCAAATTTACCTCAATTCTTTTTCAAGGGGTGGGGGCACTCTTTTCCCATCCCCCTTATCCCAACAAGTGTGGTGGGAGGGGTATGAGAATCTGATATTTTTTTATGTGGCCTTATATGACATAATATATGGATGCCTCAAAATCTTTTGTTGACCTTTATGGTCCGTATGCACAAAAGAGTTAGACCAGGTCTAACTTTAGACCCAGTCTAAGTTTAATTTTTGTCCCACCAGAAAAGACACTTTCCTTTACACTGACATGAGGTATTTTGTATTTATTTTGAAATTTGCATTTAAATCTTTCAAAATTGCTAGTTACTTTACAAAGAAAGTGTGAATAACTATCAATTTGAGGCAAAAGTAATTTTGAATTAAATCAGGTCTAACTTTAAACCTGGTCTAACTTTTTGTGCATACAGACCTAAGACACTTGTTAAGCTTCATTGGAGTCACCTAGTCTGTTTTTCAACCCCCAAAAGGCTATCAACTGCTCACAAAAAACCCCTATTTCTATGTTGGGTCCCAGCCGTTCAAATATAATCTTGCATAATTCATTGAAGGCAAGTGGAAACAAAAGATTTACTTCCAATTGGCAGCAAATTACATCAGCAAACTCCATATTATTAATGTACAAAGCGATTAATCAAACATTTGATCAATTAAATATATTTTAAGTCAAGTTGAAGCTGTGTAATTAAAAGGTCCTAAAAACGGATTGATATCTTTTTATGCACCCGTGCCAGTAATAGGTCCGGATTGGTGGAAACATGAGAAACAAAACACCACTTGTATTGTTCTAATATGACGTCTGTTATCACTGAGCCTCATCAACAAATAAGTCTAGAAATGCTCTATTCTGCACGTATGTCCAAAACGCTTGTTTGGAAATCTTCCAGAAAACACTTTAACCACCAAATAAACGAGCACCGATTACTCATAACATATTATCTGCAATTAATTGGAAGATAAATATTTCATTATCTACAATGGTAATTACCAGACCATAGTTTCAGCATTAAAGGAAATTACAATGAAAAACTGAAAGGAAGATCATGATAGCTCAGCTATCGATTTTTTTAAAACAGTGAACAACTCATTTTACATACTGCAAAATAACTTAATCTTGTGATTGTGCTATTGTAAACCACCAATAGCCTCAACCATAGGAACCAATAGCCTCAACCACAGGAACCACTAATAGCCTCAACCATAGGAACCACTAATAGCCTCAACCATAGGAACCACTAATAGCCTCAACCATAGGAACCACTAATAGCCTCAACCATAGGAACCACTAATAGCCTCAACCACAGGAACCAATAGCCTCAACCATAGGAACAACTAATAAACACAGTAAACACTAATAGCCTCAACCGTAGGAACCACTAATAGCCTCAACCGTAGGAACCACTAATAGCCTCAACCACAGGAACCAATAGCCTCAACCATAGGAACCACTAATAAAAACACGTAACCACTAATAGCCTCAACCGTAGGAACCACTAATAGCCTCAACCACAGGAACCACTAATAGCCTCAACCATAGGAACCACTAATAGCCTCAACCACAGGAACCACTAATAGCCTCAACCATAGGAATCACTAATAGCCTCAACCATAGGAACCACTAATAGCCTCAATAGCCTCAACCACTAATAGCGCAAACCACAGGAAAACCACCTATACCTCAACAACAGGAACCACCAATAGCCTCAACCATAGGAACCACTAATAGCCTCAACCATAAGGACCACTAATAGCCTAAAAAACAGGAGCCACTAATAGTCTCAACTATGGGATCCACCATTAATAGTCACAACACACACATTCCCATACAGATTTTGGCCATGCTTGGCAGCTCTCTGCAATACTTGAGACATTGTATTTGGTATCAAAATAAAGCTCTTTCCTTAAAATTCTAAAACGTTTGCTTGTATATGGTGCCAATCACATACTTTTCACATTATTTCACAAATTGGAACAAGCACCTTTAAAGTTTGTACACTGTGCTGCTATTTTTCTGTGTAACACACAAACACACACACACACACACAAAATTCACCCTGGGAAATGAATGAATGAATGAATGAAAAACTAATTGACTCTACCACCACCTCCCCAAATGGAACAAAATGGACTCCCCATCTTTTCACCACTTATATATTTCTTTGTGGAAATTAACTTTTTTAAAGATACCTGTTGAACTTTTTTCAAACCCCTTCCCTGGCTTGCCACTGAAGTACCTCTCCACAACACCTTCAATTTTTTCTTGACTGGTCAAATTTCTTTTTGTTTTGAGAATATATTATTTTTGAGTTATGGGGGTTGCTGCAAGCTAAGCGTCAAGAATTGGGGTCTCAGGACAAAAAGGTTGGGAAACCCTGCTCTAAGGCTTTTCTTTCAACCATCTTCTCCAGGTACTTAGGCATGTGGATCAAAATAATACACTCCAGATAAAATTACAAGAATTTCCCATCATCTACTCCCATGCATTATCAGAATATTTTTTCTCTTTCATTTCAGCCCACATGTGCAATAGAAGTGATAAGGTGCAATACCTAGTTGAGGTATATGGTGTCAACAACTTAGCAAAGACAAAGGTTACATGATGAGGGAAACACCATGTGATCATATGTAAACAACAAATGTAAACAGCACCTGTAAATGACAAGCTGGTTTCATCATGCTGCTGTAATTACTCAAGGCCTCTGGACTGTTCCCAGTTAATTCTTTAAAATGGGCACGAACACACTTATTTTCGCTGATTACCAATAATACAAGGAGTGAGTGGGCGGACGCTGTTTTCGCACCTACCGAGGTCAAAGTTCCATATTGATAAAAAAAATTAGAACTGTGCACTACTACCATGTTAAAAAATGCCACTCGCCATAGCAACTATGAACATAGTATAGCCCACACTATTTTAGAAGCCATTTTGAAAATCTGCAAAAAACATCGTGCCCTATCTTTGCGACAATAAACTTTCTGCACAAACCACATGTCTGACAATGTTTTTGGATGTATAAGGGTTATTTTATAACCGAGGGTCGCTTGGCGAAATAAATGAGAAAGTGCATTTTTCCAAGCTCTAAGGCTTATGAGTGATGGGCTTGGCAGTAACATTTAAGCGTCTGCCAGTGACCTCGTTGAATCCAGAGGGCTGGAAGACCTCTAGCCTTTTATTAATCCATATCTATTTATTTACTTTAAACTAATATCCTCATCCACAGAGGACACAATTTAGTGAGCTAGGGATGTATACTGATTGACAAGAACTCATCATGCAGTTACAGTCCATGGCAAAAGCCTCACGACCTTTCCGTGACTAACTCGGGTTACAGCATTTATAATCCGGTTAGAGAAATGAAGCCAAGGTTTGGCGATTACCGCTTCAGTACGCACAGCTAATGACTGTGGCCCAAACTAATCACATGACAATTACCCCGAGTTAACTCAATTCCCTGTGCATGCACAGCAGGCACGGCCAATGCGCCTCTACTTGCCGTAAACTTGGTTAAGTTTATCTTCAAGACATGTTTTTCAATTAAGTGGACGACAACTTTCCCAGGGTCGTATGCTAATGATCTTTACCTCTCAATGAAGAGAATCTAATAATCTTGATTGACACGTTGGTACGAAAAATAACAGTCAACAAACCTGGGCGTGGCGATGGAATCAATACGGCAAGGTACAGAGTGATTATAACGGTGAATCTATCATTGAGTTTGTACGGGAGAATTGGCCGAGGGTGCAATGGCTTTCCATATAAATGTGTCTCAAAGACAACTTTCTTCAATGTGTTTTGTTATCATTTTACAATGTAATTTTGAGGAATAAATTATTTACTAAAAGACGTTGGTACGAAAAATATCGGATATATAGTTTTAACACAGTGATTCCGGCAAAATTTGAGGCTGTCTATTCCAACTACACAGGAGATTTATTGGGGTCATGCGTCAATTGTGACTGCCGTGTGTGTGGGGAACACAAAAGTGGACCACCGTAACTGCACTGTGTGACCTGTGTGTTCTAGGGTATCGTACTCATCCTCAGAATCCAGGTGATGTGTTGTCTAAATACACTGGTTAATAGAAGTTGTTGAACTGTGCCATTGGAATCGAGAATTTCATGACTTAAGAGTGAACTACCAGACCTATGGTACAATCTGTCTGAATGGCTCATTACAGGACACAACATGAGAAAGCCCTCTGAGTGACCAATCAAAATAAATGTGACCCATCTTTGGTAACCAAAATGAACACTTTGTCCCCGACCAAAATTGGCATGAACTGTGTCCAATCACCTCACGACCCTCATGCCAAATGATTGTTGCCACCAACTTTTTTAAAATGAGAGCACTTTAAACTTTACATATCCCAAATCGACAATCCCATCATTTGACCCCTAGATGACCTTCAAACTGAGATTTGTTGACTCGACATCTCGAGATTATCTTCACCATGTTTGGTTGATATTGAAATCATATTTTTACAGTTAACCCAAAATAAACATTCAGACATCATACAATACACCAACCAAAACTGACAATGACCTTAATTGACCCCTTGATGACCTTTGAGCTGAAATACCTGAACTCACCCCAAGGCTCCTACCAACACATTATTACCTCCAAGTTTTGTTGTTGTTTTCACTCGCTAAATGCAACTAACATAAAATACTTGTGTGTCTCATAAACACAATGATATGATTCACCCATTGGCCGGTGTCCAATATGAAAATAAATTGCGCAGATGATGGCAGCCAAGCCTCATTTAATATAGCAACTCACCAAATCTAACAAAAATAAATTAGTTTTATACAGACACAAACCTCAAACCGAATTAGATGCTTTGAAGTGGATCAGTCATGAGTATTCTTGTGACCCATATATAACCTCATCCTCATCTGTTATTCATAAAAAAAAATATTCCTTGATAACATATAAAAATACAGATTTTTTGTCAGGATTTTGCTTCTACGTGTTCAACCAATGGCAAAGTCTAAAATTGGGATTTTTTGGCCACTCTCTCCTGGAAGTGCCTTTGTTCATTATAATACTTTTGGGCACCTTGAATCTGGTTAATCATTGATCACTATTGGTATAAAATTTGATTTTTTGAGTCCAATACTCAAATTTATAGACTTAAATTGGGTCATCCCCCTTTAACATTTTAGTGACACACATTAACATTTTAGTGAAACACACATTCACACGCACAGCGGATTGCAAACTGCTGGCGGCCCACAAAAAAAAAATTACTTCTAAAAGCTATACACACAATCTCCAAAATTTTTTGGCATCACTGCCGAACTGTTTTCCTTTTTGAATAATTCTTATAAGACGACAAGCAAAATACAAATTATGTCCCCCTGACCCAAATGACCTTAGATGACCTTTGACCCCGCTTGGTGAGGTAATTCCAAAGCTCCACTCCCTCCAAGTTCAACTCTTTGAAATCCACAGTATACAGTGTTGTTGAGTCAATTAAATAAAACACTATATTCAGAAAGAGTTTTGCGGGTAGAGATTAGCACTTAGTATTCATGCTCCATTACTCGACCAGGACTAGTAGAAACCACTGCTCTCAAAATTGCGAAGGAGTCTATTTTAAGCTTTGCAGGTCATCCATTATAAAAGTTTCTTTATGGGAAAATGATCTCGTATACAATAATAGTAATTTGGAGTTTTAGTGTTGGGGTTGTGTAATGCGATTGCAATTTCAGACAAGAATACAATTGCCTTGTTTGAAAATGGCCTTTAAAAAAAGCATTTCTTGATTTTAGTCTCTGTGAAGACTTGCTTTTGATGGAGTTTCGTGAAAACGTTTGCCGGGATAGATAAAAGGGAAGTTAACAAATAGGCGAGTTATAAGTAAGAAAATGATCAGGTCACCTCCACGGTAGAGTTATACTACGTAATGTTTGAAGCTTTTACCATGATTGTGTTGATATTATTTAAGAAGAAGTTTAGTTTTAGGAAACATTCTTTATTTGAAAAGCCGGAAGGTAAACCTACATTAAATTAAGCTTAAAATTTGAGGATCAGTTTTAACACATTTTGCGCCCAATGGGCGTTTTTTCATTTTCTTATTTGAAATGATAGGAAGGTGTAACCTATGTTAAATAAAGGCTTATTAAATTTTGGGATTTTTTAGTTTTTTTGTTTTTTTTACTTTGTTATATTTTTTTCTATTTTTTATTTGAAATGACACAGGAAGGTGTACCCTATGTTAAATAAGCTTATAACTGGGGATTCAGTTTCACAATTTTGTGCCCATTGGGGCGTTTTTACTATTTTCTTTATTTGAAAATGACCAGGAAGGTGTAACTATGTTAAATTAAAGCTTATAATTCCGGGATTCAGTTTTTACAATTTGCGACCAATAACTTGGGTGTTTTTCTATTTTCTTTATTTGAATACAGGAAGGTGTAACCTATGTTAAATTAAAGTTTATAACTTGGGGAGGATTTCAGTTTAACACATTTTGCGCCCAATTGGGCGTTTTTTCTATTTTCTTTATTTGAAATGGAAGGTGTTAACTTGTTAAATTAAAGCTTATATTGGGGAGTCAGTTTAACACATTTTGCGCCCCATGGCGTTTTTTTATATTTTCTTTTTTGAAATGACAGGAAGGTGTAACCTATGTTTTTAAATTAAAGCTTATAACTTTGGTTCAGTTTTAAGACAATTTTGCGCCCATGGGCGTGTTTCTATTTTCGTTATGTGAAATGACAGGAAGGTGAACCTATGTTAAATTAAAGCTTATAAAACTTGGGGATTCGCTTAAAACATTTTGCGCCCAATGGGGCCGTTTTTTCTATTCTTTATTTTGAAATGACAGGAAGGTGGAACCTATGGTTAAATTAAAAGCGATCAACTTGGGGATTCAATTTTAACACATTTTGCGCCCAAGTGGGCGTTTTTTCTATTTTCTTTATTTGAAATGACAGGAAGGTGTAACCTTATGATTAAATTTAAAGGCTTATAATTGGGAGCAGTTTTTACACATTTTGCCGCCCAATTGGGCGTTTTTCTAGTTTCTATTGAAAATGACAGGAAGGGTAACTATGTTAAATTAAAAGCCTTGAAACTATGTGAGGTCAAATGTCACACCCCAAGGTCAACGGGAGATCAAGTTGTAAATTAGGTGATTGGTTCTAATGCAATCTTATGCTCATGTATCAAACTTCTACTTAATTCAGTTTATGAGATTTCTTTTTATAACTGTTTCTGATAAACAGTGCAATTAATTAAAACAGGAAAACAATCTAATTCCTTTAAATGCTTTTAATGTTGTTCTTAAAATAATCTATCTAAATTGGAAATTTTTAAACAAAACAGTTTTTTTTAAATACTTGTTTTTTCAAAGGTTTAAACGTTATTTTGCTTAAAGTGTGTTGGTTGTTACAGAGATAACGGCTATCAGAAGATTTTTATTGGTGTCTTTCGGAATTTATGGGTTCAGACACTATGACAATTTTGCGGGAGAGACCTAAAATTCAGTTGGGCCGATTTTAGCCATACAATGCGGAGGACTGACCCGACGTAACAAGAACACATTATAGCAAAGACAATCCCACAGCAATTTCAGATGGATAGGCCACGCTTCTTCTTGACAAACACATATCAGTTTGAATTAAAATGGTCTATTGTGTAACCTAAGTATAAGTTAAAAATATCTTCTAAAAATTAAATTACCATTGTTCATCATATAAAGAGTCAGTTATTGAAAATCACCCATATTCAAGTCTCAGTTCATGAAACAAATGGAAAAATGCCAGAGATTTTTGTTTTACATCTTAAGGTAATTATTTTGCACAAATACGGTATACTCAGCGTCCATAAATTGCAAGAGAATGAACTAAAGTTGAAGTTTTATGTAGATAAATTGGAATTAGAAACTTAAAATCAAATATCGCACTGTTTGTTTTTTTCAAGCGGAAAACAAAAATTCTATGGTTTCACTTATTGCTCCCAAGTTTCGTTGTTAGGTTCAAAACATTTGCTGAATCTTGCGAACCAAGTAAAACTGTGGTATTGCACCAGCTAGCTTGACTTTCTTTATTTGGGAAATTGAAACACTGTTTTACTAGCCAAAAATTTTCTTTTATAATCTTGGGATATTATTTTAAATCCTTCAATTACTATCCCACCTGCATTGTTTAACAATTAATGTGGTTGTTAAATGTTTGTAACTCAAATCACTGCTGAAGACATGTTACTCTATATAAGCGATGCATCTTGGTTTGGCCTCAAATCGGCCAAACAGGATTTTTAAATCTCTTAGCAAAATAGGCGTAACTCTTCCTCCACAAGTCCAAATGACCTAAATAAACATTTTCTGAAGCCTGTTTATCCTTCTTTATAACCATAGCAACATTTGAGCAAAAACAACTCTTAACCTATTTTAATATTTTTTATTCTGAATGTAGGGTTTTTTTTTACTCAACTGGAGATGTACAATGACTGGAAATGATCCCTAATTAACCTCTAATCCAAAACATATTGTGTCAGGTCTCATGCAAAAATGCATTGACCTTTGAGTTCAAAATGACCTTTGAACTCACACCAGGTGGGGTCGGGCGTGATATTACCCAAAAATCGCTGTGTGCAAGTCAATGATGTTAAATAAAAATCTAGACTCTATTGCCGACATTTTTGTTGGTCAAAATGCTGGAGGAAGTGACGGTTTCCAGCGTTCCTTACACCACTGGGCAAGGGCCAATGTGTGTTAAAAACGTTTTTCTATGGAGTGCGAACTGCGCACTATGATGAGATTGAGATTTATGCCGTATTGAAATACGTGTTTACACAATTTGGCACTCGAACAAAGCCTCTTAAATTAATCATTTAGTACATTTACAACAAATATAAATCTCCCCCATGAAAAAAGTAATTGCTCACCAGTGCAAATAGGTAGTTACACACCATATATGGCAATGAGCTATCATGTTTTTACAACAAATCTGTTGTGAAATTGGATTCCGTTCCGAAAATGAACAATGATAAAACTGATAGTACATAGTACCTTTAAATTGTGAATTAATCTTACAGAAATGTAGAAGTATATCAAAGGAACAAAAACATTTGAGGCAAAGGTAGGAACTTTCGATCATAACGCGGCCCCAAATTGTAGCCTGCAAGAGGATTTTACTGCCATCTTACAATTTTACAGTATGACACAAATACTTTAGGCTTAAAAAAATAAACATATATGGGGTGCAGGCCATGAATAAAAATCAATATAGGCTAAGTAATCGGCCCTCAATTTTTGTTTCCAGGTAACATATGGATTATTGGGACTATGAATAGAGTATAATAATTTACAAAACCTTATCCTATTGTTAAGGGGGGGGACCGATCTGAAGTCAAAAAAATTGTATCTTGATAGAATGACCTTCACCGCAAAACCTCATCTGTAAGTTTCATGACGATATTAAACCCCTTTTAAGTGAGAGCTAAAAATGTGATTTTGTAATCCCATAGAGTACTGTGTAAAATTAACATTGGTCAAACAAAATGGGGCATATTTTTGCTCATAACATCCAAACCAAACTTTCTTTAGCTGTAATATTTCACAGGGTAAATGATAAAAACAGTGGCTTTCTTCTGATACCAAAAATTTGACTACTTGCAGTAAAATCTAGGGTCCCTGGGGATGAGGCTATTATCGATTGGACCATGGACCTTTAAATTAATAACATTTTTTGCAGTTTCACTGAAATCCATCAGAGCATGTGGATACAGAGACCAATTATGTACATGGTTAACATTTTTTGCAGTTTCACTGAAATCCATCAGAGCATGTGGATACAGAGACCAATTATGTACATGGTTAACATTTTTTGCAGTTTCATATGCATACATCTGATACCCATCCCGGGGGGGGCCACTCGAAATAAAAGTTGTAAGCACCCGCGTGAAAGAAAACGCGGATTTAGGGTGCTTTTGAAAGGCAAAACGCGGATCTGCGCGGATCCGCGTTTAGGGTCTCAAAATAGCTGATTTAGCACAAAAAAGGGTGTTTTTTAATAGGACTATCCTCGCTTAGGGTACTTGTTAAAATGATCCAGCTGACGGTGATATATTCATTACTTATTGGCATAATACAGCATTTTTACAATTTACAAAACCATTTTTGTCGGCCATATTTTGTACCATCTTTACAGATTTCGGAACCGAGACGCATCTGCACCGTCTGGCGTTCTATTTTATACCCGGAAGTACCGTATTAACAGATGTGTTAGTGCATCCGTTGATAACTACATCGAGCATTAAAATTGCCGCAAGACGATGCTCGTAATTTATTTTCACTTTTGTACTATCTCCAGAATGATTGTTATAATTGAAAGCTCAATTTGATATCAAAGATTCATCATAAAGCCATCTTTATCGCCGATATATCCCTAATAATACCCAGGCCATCGTCACTTTTCCATTTGCGTAACCCGGTCCTTGGCCGAAGAAAGGCATGTGTCACAACTTGAGCGGGGGTTTGGTGAGCTCGTTTCTAATTGGTTACTTTCCCGATTTCGGATTTTAGTATTGGCTATTGCGTTACTAATTAATTCAGCGGGTCATATAAACATTAGAAAATACTGATAAAACATAAATGTAATAAACAATGATAATCAGTGAAAATGATGCCTCCTATAAATTCCACATTTTTAGAACTAAAAATATCCTACCTTTACTTAAAGCAACGATTCGTACTTGGCTATTTTGGTCAAAATATAGTGGTCAAAATAATGATTGTAACAAAAATTGATATTTGGATGGTTTCTGGATGTTCCCTGGTGTTTCGGCTGCTTTGGGTTGCAATAGTTTGAAGAGCATATGGGGCCCTGGATCAAAATCCGCTATTGTGGTGGTTCAAAATGTCGCTCAAATACACTTTTTTAAACAAAAGTAGACACTTGGGATGGTCTAGAATGTTTTTGAGTGGTTTTCTCAGGTTGTTTTCCGGTTCCTTTCTATTTCAGTGGCAATTTTAGGCATTGCCCGAAACCCGATTGGGGTATTTTGGTCCAAAATGGTCAATGATTTTAAAACAAAAGGGAGTACCTGGATTGTTTTTCCCAGACATTTCTGGATGATCCCCGGTGTTTTCGGCTTGTTGTGTAGTCAATATGATTGAATGAGCATTGCTTGGACCTCAATTTAGCTTTTTTTGGTTTACAATGGCTCAAAATTATGTTTTTAAAAAGAAAATGAACACGTTGATGGTTTCCCGGTGTTTTTGGGCTCCCGGTGTTTGCCATGTGTCTCAATGGTTGTTGAGCATGCCTGAACCCAAATCCAGCTATTTCGGTCCACAATGGTCAAATTAAAGATTACCTTGGTCCAGTTGCAATGTCAATCCTTATTAGGGGATAATATTCATATCAAGTCCTCATTTAGGGTGTTTGAGCATTATCAATCCTTGTTTTTTGGTAGAGACCCTATATATTTACCCATCAAAGTCCTCGCTTAGGTCTTGCTTGGGTAAAATCCTTGTTTTGGGTATATATTCCATCCGATCCTTGTTTAGGGTATCTTTGCTTGGGGAAAATCCTTGTTTAGTGTCGGTTTGAAGAGGTTTTGGCATCTCACTTAGGGTCATTGAAATCAATTCAATTCACGCGCATGCTTACAACATTTACCATGATGCCCCCACCCCCCCGGGATACCCATCTGGGCATCAAAAATATTTGCTATTACCTTTTATAATCCTCCCCTTTTGAATAACATTTGGAAAGATAATAAAGACTTACTCAAATAAGCCTCATATATCGCACCACATGTTGCTCAATTTCCTTTCCAAGACCTAATTTCCATAGGTTGAATTGCTTTTTTTCGTGAACTTAACATATAGGATTCATTTTTATGGGTGTGACTTTTGTCATGACACGTTTTTGCACAGTTATGACAGAAAAATGACGGGTTATCATGAGCCTTTAAAGTTTAACAACTTAGAAGGGTCTATAAATACATTGTTTTACTGGGTTTTATATAAGAGCTATTTTCCGTAATTGCCGTACAGGGATTCCAAATAAATCCGACCTCTCCCCCCCCCCACACATCCTACACACATACAGACTTTACGTTGGAGGTCTTTGACACCATAGACTTTATTTACTACTATATAAGACAGGCGGTCTTTAATGGAATAATTGCAATATTACTTGTACTTGATTCCATCAGTAACTCAGGGGTGACAGGTTGTTCTAAGACAATACATAATAATTAGCTTGGGGGACTTAGAACGCCCCCATAAAGCTTACAAACGTCCCCATTAAAGACAATTGTGCATCCGTACACACATACGTAAACACATAAACAACGCACATAGATTGCAAAGTGGACCTGCAGGCTATTCTGGCGGCCCCAAAAAAAGGAGCGTAATAATAATCGCGCTGAATTGTACACAACCAACTTCGTATTAGTTGTTTTCTTTTTTCCTTTGCCCTATCAGATTTTTTTCTATGCCCTATTAATAGTGAGATAACCTTGAACTTGAACAAAAATCAAATTGAACTTGAACATGTGATGACCCATACATTGATCTAATGGGCTCTCCATTGTTCAATAACATACGTTTTCCTCTTCATCTATTATCGTGGGGGGCAAAAGCTAACTCAAAACTGTTAACAGTAAATCAATAAATGCAAAACATTTTCAAACTTAAGTGGCCTATTCATTAAACAGAGATAACATTCCGCATATGTACTTCCTTGATAAACCACCTATTAATGTATGTTTTCAAATCTGTCTACAGATCTAGCTTATTTGTGTCCTATACACAAAACGTGAGCCGTTTGGCTGGCCATCGACCCTGCACACACACGCAAATTTCTTATCCTAACTTCCCTCATTTTCTTTAGATTACTGTTGTATGAAATTTTTTGCGAGTTTTTATTTTCACAAATTTCCCGATGAACATAAAAATGGTGAAAATAAAAACTTGTGAAAAAAACTTTTTTCCAACAGATTTGTATTGCATTGTATATCAATAAACCGTGAAATTAAATTTTTGTCATATTGGGCAAACTGTTAAAATTGCAAAAAAATCTGTACAAGAAATTTTCACTTATACATTATGACCTGCGAGAGAATGGAGAAATAACAGAAAACAGAAAGGTTAGGGCTTAGCAGGGTAAGGACTGCGCATATTAATGGGTAACATTAAATTTTCAAAATTGGCATCACGCCAGCGGCGATTCGAGTGCTAGTCCTTTTTCAAAGACCAACGGTAGAGTGCATTCTTATTCACATCGACAGTTAAAACAAAGACTTTGACCAAAAGGCTCTCTGGTCAAAAATAGTGAATTTATAATATTTGCAAGCAGGGTTAACCCCTAACCTCAACGAATTTTGAAGTCAATATTTATTCCACCATGGTCACAATATTTTGAGATTTTTTGAACAAAAGTTGAAGAGATGATTTTGTAATGTCACTGGGATTGAGACTGCCACAGTTTAAATGCATTTATACCAGGTTTCAAAATTATCGTTGGGAAATCCCCAATTCCCAAATCGAGCAGGTCGTGTCCTACCCCCCTGGGGTTCAGTGCAATATCAAACTGGCAAACTGTGTCTCGTCGCTGTCCAGTTCATTTGATGGTGCAATCACATTACATGGACTTTAGTATATTTCTGGTTTAAGCCCTGTATGATATTGTGGCGTGTGGGGTTATGCTATGTCAATAATAATTCTCAAGGTTATGTACTAATAATTATCAAGGTTATGTATAATAATTCTCAAGCATGATTTTTTATCCAATCATATTTCTTATATAAAAGTTTTATGAATGTATCTAAGTTATAGCCCAAGATGCATGGGTCAAGGCCACTTGTACAGTTACTGCGAACCTACAACATGTTTTCATCAGTATCATTGTTGCCATATTTTATTGTAGATGCACCCCATATCATTCAGCTGATCTTTCTAGTTCTAAGTTTACAACTGAAGAGTTGTCAAAGAAGGGCAACTGCTTTTTTCTAGAAATCCTAAGAGTCCTCTTGAACTTTGCCGTCATATACTGGGAGAGTCATTCCTGCACTCCAACAAGTAGATCAGTAATTACAACACAGTGCGTAATCTATGTCCCCATCAAATTTTTTAATCAAACTGCATGGTGTTTCAAGATGTATGAACTATCAGTTTGGCATTTTAAGTTAAGTTCATTTTAACACAACTTGACGTCTAATGGACCATGATTTAGTATGGATGTTAGACCTTCACTACAGACCTAAGCATGGTTTCCAATTAACCCTTATAATGAGCACTCCAGTCAATTGGACCCCATGTTGGCTACAGACATAATGTTTGAAGGAATATCCCCAAACTTATCATGTAGAAATAAGGTCCTTGGGCAAATGTTAAAAACCACTGCGCTAAACCCTAGATCATTACTTCCCTAACCTCTAAACCTTTACCCAATCCAAACCCTAAATTTTGTGGTCATATTACATAAAGTAGAACTGACAATCTTGCTGATATTTGTGAAATAAAATTTGTGTGGTGTTAACAGGCATTTTGGAACCACAGCTCATCCACCGACTGACCTCAAACGATTTAGATTTTTTATGGCATCTTGAACCGTTGGCCAGTATAGTATGTGTGCCAAATCTTAACGTGCAAATTTGATCTGACTCTAGGAAGAAATTTGCAATTTGTATTTTTCTGTCCGTAAATTGGAGAAATTCAACACTTGGCCTATTAGGACAGCGTGTACGAACATTTGCTCATTACTTCCAAAACGCAAACCGTCGGATTCAACTGAAATTTAGGAGTAGGCCTTTTCTTGAGATATCAAGTGAACCATACCAAAAAAAGGTGCTGGATCACGAATTGCACGTTTTAAATACCTCTACCTTTGTGGCCAAGTGGGTCACATCTGAAGGGAGTAAAAGTGAAGAAGTAATTTCTGCACTGATATATCTGATTTTGGCACTGGTGTAAACCTTTCTATCAAAAATATCCCCATCTGAAAGAGTACAGCTGAAAAAAAAGAACTGTTTTCTTTGGTACAAATTTTGAAATTTCTTCTATTTCGTATAGGAGCAATAGGAAATTCAGCCTATTTTTCTATTGAACACATAAGCATATACAAATCAACCTTTTGCTGTTTCATTTTAAGTTATTTCCTGTAACCAAAACAAGGGCGAACTCGTATTTACGACATCGTAAATGTCCCCGCCGAATGACACGATCACTAACATAGCGATAAATGCCACTACCATGTATAAAGTAGCCTTTCATGTAGTGAAGAAATTCTGTATATCTGATGTACTGTTTCAGTGAAACATGGAATTGGCATATTAATTAGATCAGTTGCATCAAACAATTACCCTTTAATTGGCCCACAAGCACTTTGACCCAATTACCATTGACACAAAAGGTGTATGGCACAGTGGTCTTTCAATAGCGAAGGAATTTGTATATCCGATGTACCATTTTAGCGATTCACCCCTTATGCATATTTAATTAGCTCATGTTCATACCTGAGCTGCATCTATCACACACTTTAATGTCAGAAGATGCAACCATGATAGGCTTCATGCAGTGAATGAATTTTGCATATCCGGATGTCTGTTTCAAAAATATAGCAATTAGCCGATTTTGCATATTAATTAGCTCATTTGCATATTTAATTTGCCCGAAAGATGCCCCAAACCAACCTCCTAATCAAGTCAAGGAACTTCTCAACCCGCTTCCT
Source organism: Ophioderma brevispina (assembly GCA_023653785.1). Lineage (NCBI taxonomy): Eukaryota > Metazoa > Echinodermata > Ophiuroidea > Amphilepidida > Ophiodermatidae > Ophioderma > Ophioderma brevispina. Next base: position 17,651 of record JAMKCH010021577.1, read on the forward strand.
TCCAACCAAAGTTAATCATTATATGCCTTACAGAACTCTAGATATACAAGCCTTGCGGGAAATTTTTCGTAATTATGCAAATTAGCTAATAATTAGCATACTTTACGCCCAAAATCTAATCAGGTCGAGAACTATCAACCCGCGTATTTCCATTCACGTACATCATTGTGCCCTACGGAATTCCAGATAATCGTACACAAAGTGGGGTAACAATTTTTATCACGGACGAACGGACGAACGAATGGAAGGACGGAGACGAAGAAACGGACATGACATTTCATAGTCCCCATTCCGAACTCTTTCGGCGGGACAATAAAAGGTTAGGGAATCTAATTAAGTTCTAAACTATATGAAATCACTAATAAATCACAGAAAAGAAAAATATGGAAGGCTGAAAATTTCTCCTTGCACCTTTAAAAAGGTTGAGTGATACTTGTGTCCATGGTGATACTTGTCCACCACTACCCAATATTCAGTTTCATGCAATTAGTCACTGGCTACTACTAAAGGTTTACATTTTGTTAGTGCAAATAGAACAAATATGCAAATGAGTAATTAATATGCACATTTGGTAAAGATTAAGGAAATACAAACAAAGAGATGTTTTTGGGTCATGCCACCATTTGGTACAGAAGTGTCATTAGTAGAGATATTGGAAAGAATAGGAAATTACAGATGAGGTATATTTTGAGAATTTGGGTTATTTTGCCCACATCTTAACACCTTTGATTGACCAGTTGTTGGTGCCGCAATTCTTTTGTGATGTGAGTGAGTATTAAAGGTTTAACAAGAAATCAACACAATCGTTTCATTAAGATTATTAAAAACATCAAATCTCTTAAAAAATTACACCGCATTATATTTAGTCACATTTTAAAAGTCAACAATATTGAAACAAATCAAGCCTCCTTTCAGGAAATTTATTCACCTGAAGAGGCCTAATACTTGAAATAATGTTTTCAAATTCTGGGGGACGCTATAATATTTTCAACGAATAAGCGCATAATAAAACGCACCACAAGTAATACATGTTTCACAGAAAGAGCCACAATCACAAGGAATACACCGAGGGGACTGGCCTCCCACCTCTAAGCAAATAACTAAGGTTTTGGAAAGGGCTGCTGCAGCCGCTTTAAGTCGGCGTGATCCACGCCAGATTAGGTTCCCTGATAATGCTTCTATTTTCATTGCCGAATTGCGGGCACTTAAGTGGGCCTTAGAGTTGGCTGAATTTCCATGAGAGTCTTTCATTATATTTCTGATTCACTATCTAGTCTTATGGCGTTGAAAGGCAGAGAGTGTCTCATCCCTATATTGACCTGAGCTGTGGAAGTATTTTCAATTTGTCTCAATTGAATAAAGCTGTTGTTTTAGCTGGGATTCCGAGTCAGATGGTATGCAAGGCAATGAAAAGGTGTGTATTGGCGACAGAATGCTACCTTATAATATGAATATAACAAACACGGAGATCCCCTTTACAGATTTTAAGGCTTTCAGTTAATGGCTACATCAGAATAGGTGGCAAATGCTGTAGGATTCATTGCCTATAATAAAAGCAGGGGCTTTCAACAAAATGTTGGAGCTGCTGGCAGTTCAGGTTTGAGTGGACGAAGGGACGAGAGTGTATTAGCGCAATGTAAATTGATCATACTTATATGAGTTCTTTTGTAAATCATTAAAAGGGAATAACATGGGTAGAAGGGAACTGCACAAGGGGGGGTCTTGGCTAAACAGGGCTGATGACGCCAAGCTACTCTGCCCAAAAAAATTTTCCAAATTTGGCCAAGATAGGATACAGGACATGTGCCCCAAATGAGTGAATATGATAGGTGAAAACACATAAGATTACATTACATGGTATTGGCTTTTCCAAAATGTTCTCTCTGGCTCCTTGGTAACCCGAGGCAACGTCAGAGTTGGCGTTAATCATCAGCTCGTTATCAGCCCGAGAAATGTGTGAAGCAGTGCTTGTTGAGAATGAAGAGGATGTCGGCCATCGGCTCCATCAGACTGCGTGGTGAAGCGCCTCTATAGCCTCGGAAATAGTTGCAGAGAATTGAAAGTAAAGTAGGGAGATTTCTTTAACCCCCAAGACAGCCATTATTCCAAAACTCATTAAGTACCGTATGTGCCTGTATTAAAGGGCCCCGGAGTGCGAATATTTTTCAGCAAGGGCGCGTTTATTCTAGGTCATTTGTTCAGTTGATTTCAATTCAAACCATGGCCAGCACTGTCTGCGAATACCCCGGTGCTCCCCCCCCCCACCAGAAAAAAGAAGTATGGTGCCGCCACTAAATTAAATGGACACACTGGACATATGATTATGCCAATTATGGTTATCAGTAAACATGGAAAAGTACTTAACAAGGAACAAGAGAAACACCTGATACGTCAATGCTACTTCCTTATATTCTTTTCAGTCTGAGGGAAACCTATCTCGACTTACTTCAAACAAGTTATACTAGGAGCTCGCCATGTTGTACGACTACCTCTGTAAGGCTTGGGTACTTCTCGGTCTTGGCAGGGCAAAAGACGCCTGTAAATAGAAATAGTAGATGACTTTAAATATCAGAATATTTTTAACCACCTGATTATTATTTCACGAGTATGTTGTTTGCGCAACTCATAGATGTCTGTCGTTTTGGCAGAAACTTGGCAAATCCTATAAACGATCTTCCAGTTCTACGTTGTTTCCTCTGAATCTAAAGAGGCTTGTAAGATGTCCAAAATTCTGAACCAGCCAAAGTAAAGTAAGCATTTGTTTTAATTGGATTATAATTTATCAACAGAAAGGGTGTATTGGACCAAAAC
>JAMKCH010021578.1:0-21758 GCA_023653785.1 Ophioderma brevispina
GCTGCATCTTAATTCAATTTAACATTAACACCCCCTTAAATTCTTGTTGTGAAATTTAATAATTTACATTTCAAATCTTTTGCAAAGACATGAATTCTTGACATGTAATTTGAAAACTGTTGTGAAATTTCGTGGTCAATTGTTTGCTCAGGAAGTTGCAAAATATAAAGAAAATATGTTTTTTTTAGAGAACCAAAGCCACTGAATTTTGATGGATATCCAAACACTTAAGCTTTTTGTGTATGGTATTGCCTTTGAGAGTATAGGCAGATAAATAGTGCAATGGGTGTGAACACAAGCTGGACGAGTCAATTACCAATTCAATTGAATTAACCCTGTAATCAATACTACAGCATAAGACTCGGAAAACTGTGTCCAAACAAAAAGCTGTTTGGCACTCTGTTGTTAAATTGAAATGTGGATTGAGTATGTGTGCATTGGTTATATCCGCCAGAACATTAACGATATTCACAATGTATTTGGTAAATGTCTGCATATCAGAGTCGTGTAATTTTTTCTGAACAGTAAATACGCATTTTTATGCATTTTAGAGATTTATGCAAATTATCAGTGACTGGTAATTTGACATTAATCATAGTGTTACAATTTCTAGGTCATTAAAATGCACACCCCCACCGCAATTCCTCAAAAAAAAGCAATTAAAACGAATGCTAGATTCCTGCTGTGCAGTATCTAAGTTCTTCTGAATTAAATGTTATGCTGACTCAGAAATTTCCCCATGAGGGCACCCTAAATTTTCAAACAAATTGTTTTTTGCATACCGTAATGCTTGTCCATTAACTAATCACTGTGTGAATTCCTTTCCTTTAGAAATCACATCTTTGTGTCCTTTGTTATACACAATATATTCTATGGCACTGTTATACTATACAAAAATGTTACTGGTCTTGTCATGAAGTACAAGGGGGGCTAGATGTCGTTTGCGCTCCGTCCTGGTGTCTGTCGTGCGAGCCCAGACACACTCATTTTGGAATTGAGCATTAAAGGTGACTATCTTTAGTTCTACTGACGAATTTTTAATACTAAGAAAATTATCTCAAAATCGAATCAGCCGTTTCTCCCTTATGCCACATGTGTTTCTAGCCTATCGCCCGGGAGGAGTGAAGTAATAAGGGAAGAGGGAAGAGAAATCGGACCTCTGGTTGGTCTCGAACCAGGGGCCCTTTGGGCACCATTTGTTCATGAAAAGGTCAAAGGTCCAATCCCCGAGCCAAGGTCAAAGGTCATGGGAAGTCACTTTGTTAAGAGCTGAAAATTCAAATTGACCAAAAATTGAAAAGGTTAATGTTCAATGAACCAAATTGATCATAGGTGCAACATTACACATCCATTTGTTGATGCGGGTCAAAGGTCGCATGCCAGTCAAGGTCATACGAGACATCATTACAGCAGGTACCACAATGCGGTCTGAGTACCGATGTATTTTTTGTGTAGTTAAATTGATACACTTAAAAAACTTATTCTATTATTTCTAATATTTCACGATTTTGTTTTGATGTGTTGTTTGTGGTATTAGTATGAAGTAAAATGGGAAAGTTGTTTAAAATGGTGAGTTAAGTTGGGGGGTGAGTTGTTGGGCAGGTGTTTGTGGATCATATTGAAAAGGTGATGATGACTACGTAGACAACCTCACTGATGAGATTATTGTTTGTTGAATACAACAAACATAAACCATTAATCCTCAAAAGGTTTTTGCCTAATTATCAGTTTTCCAAAAAGGAGTATATGTTCAATGAAAGATTGAAGAAGAAGAGAGATTATTATAATGTTCAGGCTTCGGGTAATTTCATAGTTTATTGCAAGCATTACCATGCCTGAGCTTTCATGCCTTTGAGGTTTGAGGATCAACAGTACATGTTTTATGATTACATGATCTCATGTAGTTGTTTTTTGGTTTCTTCTTTGATTATACAGAACTGATGAAAGATGTGGACAAGTCGGATTAGGAGAGTGGTTTCTGAATCGTGACAGCAGTAAGGTTATTTTTTTATTACATTAAAATGTACAAAGCTTGTTATTAAAGGTAAATCTTTCTTCTTAGGATTTTTAAACAGGTTTTATGAGAACTTCTCAAAACATCTCAATAATTACGGTTGTGAAAATAATTGAAACAATTTGCATACTATAACATTCTACTGAAGTGGAATTCATACCACTTTGGCTCAAGATGCTTTATACAAACTGAAGCAGCAGCTGTAGCAACTACTACTACTACTATTGCGCGCTGCTGCTGCTATACTCTGGCTTATAATTTCTTAGACATGTTTTAATCCAGAGAAAAACTGCCATTTTGTGGGGTCAAACTTTCTCAACGTTGTATGTTCCTAAAACTCATACACCTTTTCAAATAAGCTTGGGGACACCCTTAAATTTTTCCTAGAATCCAAAATGGCGGCAAATTACAAAAGTGGTCACACCAAAAATTACATTAATTCAAACAGGTATGTTGCAAATTGTTCATTTCAGATTTTTCTGGTGGTTCTGATAATCCGGGACCTATGTACTAAAAATACAGCTGAAGCACTACTATGATTTGATCTCAAATCCCAAGATGGCGGCCAAATCCAAATTATGGAAAAATTACGTAATTTGAACTATACGGGCCTATAATGGTGGGTGGGCCCATTTTGCCGCGGCCATCTGGATTTGAGACTTAAATATTAGGGTAGCTGTAAGCTCAGCAATAGAGTTACTTCAGAGTAAAACATCCAGTAAAAAAAGGTTTTTGAAATGGAAAATTAATAGGCAGATAAGTTCACATAATTTTATTCGCTAATTTGGATTTGGCCGCCATCTTGAATTTGAGATTAAATTAAATCATGAGCAGTGCTTCAGCTAGCTTTTAAGTACTGAGGTCAAGGATAGCAGTAACCACTGAAAAAAATCTGCAAATAACAGTTTTCAAGGTGTAGTTCTTATTATGTATATTTAATGTTATATTTTGACAGCCAATGGTAATTTTGGCCGCCATCTGGATTCAAGAGCCTATATTGGATGGATGTGCGTTCGTTCCAGTGAATTTTGAGAATATTATCTTTAAGATGAGAGAGCAATGAATTAACTTGTAATTGGAAGCTCCAATACACTATACAAAACTAAGTAATAATTTGGTTTCCAATTTTGGTGGCATATTAGATTTGAGACTCTAAATATTAGGTCGCCGGGAAGCTCAGCAACAATAGAGTATGAGTTAGAGTAACAACATCCAGCAGAAAAAAAATGAATATAATAAAGGGGGAACTCTTGATAGGCCAAATAGCTCAAATTAAGGTAATTGGTCCACTAGTGTGGATTTTGGATGCCATCTTGGTTTGCGATAAAATCATGAGTAGTGCTTTAGCTGGATTTTAAGCACATAGGTCAAGGAAATCAGAACCATGGAAAAAATCTCGAAAAATGACAATTTTCAACATACTTTTTATTTAATTGTGGCGCCTGCCTAAGGGACGGAAGACATAGGGATCACTTGTATCACTGTGTTTGTCTGTTGTTTATGTCTGTTGCTGTCTGTTGTAAAAGGGTTAACATTTGCATGTAATATCCACATACTTTGATGGATTTAACAAACTTGGGTCACAGGTGGCAACATGGCATCCCCCACTTGTTGTGAGGTCAAAGGTCACATTCCAGGTCAAAGGTCATGTGAGGGTCCAAGGGTGTAAATAGGCTTAAATGTAAAATTTGGACCTCATTTGAAAAGTTTTGAAGTTCAATTGGAACCAACTTGAATCATAGGTGCAACATGGGATCCCTCATTTGTTGATGAGAGTCAAAGGTCACATACCAAGGTCAAGGTCATGTGATTTTCCAAGTTGTAAAATGGGCTGAAAATCTAAAATTGAGACCTCAATTTACAAGTTGAAGTTCAATTGGAACCATAACTTGAATCATAGGTGCAAATGTAATCCCTCATTTGTCAATGAGGCAAGGTCACATATCAAGGTTCAAAGGGCCTGTTATGGCCTATCATTCACACTCGCGACGGCAGGCGACACAAGCGGTCCGAGGACCGATGTATTTTTATGTAATTTTGGCGGCAAATTTGTAATTTGGCCGCCCTCTTGGGTCTAGGGAAAAAATTAGGGTGGCCCCAACCTTATTTGAAAGAGTTTGAGTTTAGGAAGCATACAACTGTGAGAAAAGTTGTACCCCACAAAATGGCAGTTTTTCCCTGTTAGACCTGTCTATCTTGGATAACAAACACCTGCATTGATCCTTTGCGTGTCAGTGTCTACTGCACACGATGGCGCAATCGTTTTTGGTGGGGAAGCAGGCGTACATGTCTAACTGTCCAAGAAATATTAGCCAGAGTATATACAGTACTTCACTGTCGCATTTCCATCCAATAAAATTTGTTAATTTTTGGTTAAACTTTGGCTCAAAATCAGGGCCATCAGTAGGCCGTATCGATCACGCCCCACATCCGTCTTAGAAAATTGGTTCAAAGGGTGTCACCTTATGAGAACTGTGGAAGCACCTCCTTACTACTCTAACAAATTTAAGTTGCCCATCCCCACAAGTATTTCATAATGACCATTTATGAGCCACTCATATTTTGGCCCCCACAACACATGTATTGTGGAAAGGTTGTCTCGTCCTGATGGCTGTCTGTAATGGGTGGGTGAATGGTATTGTCTGGATGCGTCAGAATCATTTTTTCATAAACTTTCTTTTAAACATTATGTAAATAGCCATTTCAAATTTGGAGGGTGTAAACAGAGGTCCCTATATTCTAACAATGGATTCTGACAGGTTATGATATAATAAGCTCATTTGCATATTTCCATAACATGTGATTAATCCACTACTTCCCCTCAACCCCGGTTTGAAATGATATGGGGTGTAAGGCTCTGGCACTTCCAAACCCAAATTCCCAAAATAAGTGATTTCGGGTGACAAAGGACTCGCCGGATAAGGAGAGAAGGAGGCCTCTATAATCATAATAGCTATGACCATCAATTTTGAGTTGGTGTTTGAACACTACTTTAATGTACGCGGGTGTTTTTTATCCCCAAAATTAACTTGTTATCAGAAAAACCGAGAAAAGTCGAGAAACTTCAGGGGCCAAAATGCTCTCTTGGAAAAATCAAAGCTAGAGGATGCCTCCATTTCAATTACCATCGATTACTTATATGAAGAACAGGAAGAGTTGCATAGCTGCTGTCCTTTGTCCGGAGCTTGTAAGTGATGCCCATAGATAGAACCTTTTGCCTTTCATAAGCTACAAAGAGGCTAACATGAGGCAGCCCTTTATAACATACCCAAATACTATTCGCTTATGCTGCCCTAAGATTGTATTATGTAACCGTCTTCACAACAAGGAGACTCTGGAATACAACAGAATGGCCCATGCCCGCGCTATTTATATCAGGAGCAAGTTAACTACATATGAGCTATATCATTACCATGGCACAGTTCAATAGCTTTCATTCACCAGTTGTATTGAGCAAAATATCCATCCCCTTATTTTAGGCATGATTTATGATACCGCAGGACGTGCATGGGGGGGGTCAGTTCTGTTGTTACCAATCTGTTATCCAAGTTCACAGACAGAGCCCCTTGTAGATTAGCATGCCTTACCATATAGCGATATGGTATGGTTTGTATGTAAAAAGTTGTTGTTTTTTGCAATTCCATTTAGTGATCCGGCCTCCCAGAAAACAAAAATGGCAAAATGAGGTCTTTCCATCCAAGAACCTAACGCCACTCGACTATTGTGTGCTAAAACATATGCACACACACTTGCACGCGGCATTGTGGTTCTTCTTGGGGTGGAAAGGCTTCAAATATGAAATTTTAATTACCCATTGAAGCCTGTAGTACTTGACATAAAACCGACTTTTGGGGAATTTATTTAACGCTGGGATTTTTTTAAACCAGCAAAAGTAAATTTTTGATGCATGTCGCTTTGTTATGCAAACGTTACAAGTTCATCCGTTCTCATGAAAACTATAGGGGGCGTCCTTCATTCGCTTTCCGGCAATGTCCTTTACAAAATTTACCACAATGGGTCCTTTTATTAGAAATTTGCAAAATCACCCAAAAAGTTTTTTTAGTTTAATTTTCAAAATTTTCCTAAAAATAGGGTCTTTGGTGACGTTTTTGGTAAAATTTTAAAAAAGTATGGGGTCTTTGGGTGACATTTTCAAAATATATGTGGTCTTTGGGTGACAGCGATGCTGAAATGGGGGTCTTAACAGCCTTACATCTTTCAAGATGGTAGTGCCCCCCAGAGTGATTATCTTAATTATGCACATTGTAATTCTTATATTTAATACCCTATCAAATCCCCAATTTGAATAATGAAATCAAATGCACCACGGTCCATGTTCCGTGGCCTCATCTCCATCTCCTCAATTCCTATTATTTTTTTCCGTGAAACTCTTGTAAAATGCCTGGTGGCCTTACCCATTAATGTTTCTTTTCTTCCGGATATTTCGTACAATTAAAAGTTAACTGTTTTAATTAAAAATTAAGAAAAAAATCAATTCCACAATGTATTGCAATAAATTTACTATATGATGTCAAATGTCTAATTTATATAGTGTCTTGACACTGATAACACTTTAAGTGTTGATGTGGTCATTAAACCTAACACCTCACCGCGACCGCTAGGTAAAATTACACAATTATTTTTTGTTTTTCTGAATTAAGTACATAACTGGGAACTCATTTTTTGTTGCTCACCACTGTCTCTAGCTTTATTTGCCCTTAATTTAATCCAGACCTTTGTGGCTGACATCTTAGTACTTTTTTGTATGTGAGAAGTCCATCATTTAATGATGCAATGATGGAGAATGTGAACATTGCCACATGGACTGCTGTGGCAAAGTCTAGTTGTCACTGCAATGCAATGGTGTGCTGTTCAAAAGTAATGACACATATATGTGATAATATTACAAAGATTGTCCACACCTCACCGCATACCTATTCCAATCTTTCTAAATTACATGTGTACTACATAGATATTACTTGTCTTAAGTACAGTCACCAAGCTGAAGCTTGAGTTATAATTAACACATGACCTCTACTTGAACATTACAGCATGAGGTACAATATTTTTGCCAAAGTAATCACACTTCTGAGGCAAACAATTCCAACACAGTCCTGAAGTCACAATGTTCATTAAGAAATGTTTGTTACAATCTTTGCTAAAAATAAATGGGTTCCCAGCCCACTTAATATATTTACAATCGGCATTTGACCACTGAAAGGACTACATGTAATGTATGTATTAATTGTACCTATGATTGTCAAAAAACTTTTTTATATCCTTCCTTATTACCTCGCAAGTGATTAAAGGCATCTACAGTGCTGTACTAGGACATTTAAGGATTTGATCACATAAATTGAACTTTGATCTATATGCCATTACCAATACAATTGGTGTTTAATACCAGGGAGTGAATAAAGCATAATAACTCTGTGTTGACTCCATATTCTTAATTGCTTTCTGTTTTCAAGGATGCGTGTGACGGAGGTCAAGCCCGTCCAGCGCTGGATGCTAGACTTGAGGATATGACAAGTGTGAATGCATGTGTATATACAGGGGAAACCAATCCTTCGCTCAAGTCAGACCTTGCCAAAATCACCGTGAATACTAAAGGTGAGCCCCCTACTACACAAAGTTAAGGATATGCTTATGCCCTAAGTTCCCTGATTGTTATTGAATGGGACATGACAGTATCACACTACTGTATCAGTGTATAGGCCTATAACCCTACATGCCAAAAGTACCACAAAATACCACGCCACTGAGACTAGAAATACGCTTAAGTTCAAATACTGCGATGACGTCATCAAAAGAACACACTATGGGCATAAAGTCACTGGCCAGGCCAGTGAGACACCACTTCATGGCTTGTCCGCCTGGTTTATAGTACTGGGACCTGAGGCTCCTGGTTCAATGCCCACCCAAGATGTGCAATCTTCTTAGCTTTCTAATCCATTTACCCCTTTGCTTCCTCTCTGGAGGAGAGTCTAGAACGAGAATGGTGTTATGGTGATCACTGCAATTTAAGTGAAGGTAGAAAGCATTTCCGATAACCCCCGGAACTTCTATCTGCCAAGAGTTCATATGGCTTCGTAATATGATAAGACTGGTTGCAGGCTGAAGCAGGCTAGAGCTTAAATATTTAGAACTGCATTTGTTACAATTGTTATTTGAAAAAAATATGTAATCACAATCAGGGAATGCTGTATGAAGGCAAAGTATTGCTCCATTAGGAGTTTTCAAACCCAAGCTGACTTATAAACCATCTCTGTGGTCGTTAAATGTTCACATGTGGGTGAGCGTGGCCTAGTGGTTCGAGTTGCTTGCCTTTAGGCAAATTTACCAAAAATTTCCGGGTTTTGAATCGTGGTGGGACACTTCTGGGATTTTCCGGTACTCATTTCTGGATTTGATCGTAATACCAGCTATTGATCAGAATTCATACACTATGCGTATTTACGCATACGCAGCGCAAATAGTGGGGGAAGCTGTTAACATAATTTGCAACATAGTTGTGCGAGATGGATTGAAAATGTCCAGTTGCACTCCTCGTACTGCGCACGGCTTGTTTGAATTGTGTGTGCGCCGCTCAGGATGATTTTATTTTTCTCAGTGGGTAATTTGTTTTAATCTCCAGTGATAAATTGTATTTGTAAAACTGTTTATCACTAATACACTTACTGTGCTCAAGTGATCGAGACCTCGATCAATACATGTGGCAGTATTATAAAATGCTGCCTTTGTGTGCATTTTGGAAGGTGTTAAGGCAAATTATTTTGGTTTTCTGGCTTGTAGAATTAGGTTTAATACTGCAAATATACTTTTGCTCAAAAAAAGGAACAAATCAATGCACTTGGTGCTGAATTTTTAATGGTCTTGCCAATGCACCAAACTCTCAGCACGCCTGCATTGATTTTTACCCTAAGAATGTCAAGTGCGCAGTTTTATTTTTGACCCCTCCACAAGCATTACCATGATTGTGGATACTGCAAAGAAGAAAAAGTAGTGTTACAATGACGCTGACCATGTTGAGCAATTTACTTGATCATGCCCTGGTTTTACTCATTTCATTACATGAATTTGAAGTTGACTAATGATGGGGTCTCTCATTAAGAATAGAAAGTTTTAATTTTTAGACTCGTCAGTAATGTCTGCAGGCTCATATAACATGTGCTGGAGCATTAAGCCTGCAGAGCAAGTCCTTCCAAGCAAAATTTCCGCACTTCATTACAGGTATAAATTTGGAGGTACATTTTTAGAGTGGAACCTCTAAAGGTGACTTGATTTTTCATTCATTTTCATTTTCTTTTCAATCAACCTGGTTTTATCAAATTCTAATTTGATTGAATTTTGATATGTTTCATGACTAATATTTATGCAGTGGCGTAAGAAAAAGGGCCAAAGCCATGTCAGCTGATTTTGGCCAACCTTACCTAGTAAGTACTTGTTACAAATTGGTTGTAATTACTCCCTCCTATTTTTGTTAATTGTTGCAATTTACATGACAGAGGTGGAATGGTGTAAGTCAGAGTTCTCAATATATTAGCTGAAGGGCCAAGAATGCCGAACTAGTTGAAAGTTCCCTACTTGAGGGCCAAATCACCTGAAATTCTTCTTATGTTTTCCGGTATATTTTTTGAGCCAGTCGGAGGGCCCAAAAATGCAATGGTTGGCGGGCCGGATTGGCCCGCGGGCCACCTTTTGAGAACCCCTGGTGTTAGTTTTTCAAATTTAAGTGTGCTCTTTTACTCCATCACTTACCATAGAATAAAAAAATCAATTTGTTTTAAATCCTAGTCGCATTAATACATGGGCAATAAATTAAATTTGCTTTGATGCAGTTATTGTGAAGGGTGAACTGCATTCTGATTAAGACAACATTCATAATCTTACAAGTCTTACTCTTTATATAATGGCAAATTACATTATAGTTACACTGGTTTTGTGGATGAAAGGTATTAGTGTGGTGTTGTTGTGTATTCCCGTAGGATTTTCAAGCTAAATTGATTTTGTTGTTTTTGGGGTTTCAATAGGACCTCAACTGTCAGAAAATGATGGGTTCAAATTTTCTACTGCTGCCCTCCCCCCCCCCCCCCCCCCCCCCCCCCCCCCCCCCCCCCCCCCCCCCCCCCCCCCCCCCCCCTCCCCCCCCCCCCCCCCCCCCCCCCCCCCCCCCCCCCCCCCCCCCCCCCCCCCCCCCCCCCCCCCCCCCCCCCCAAGAAAAAAATAGCAAAAAAAAAAAACCCCCCCCAAAACCTCTTCAAGGGGCAAAATGTTAGACGGGAAAATTTAAAATCGTTCAAATTGTGTTTTAATGTACATACGCGTTCGTCTCGTCATATGGAGTAGAAAAAGTAATATATTGTCCTAGGTTTCCAACCTTTCATTACAGCGTATAGCCCCATAATGGTTCAAGGTCCCCTGGGGGTACTGCGCCGATGTTGTTGAAAGTGGTGTCAATGAGTCCCTTGTGTCATTCTGAAATAGAAAATGCATTTTAATTGATCTTTTGATATCACCATTGCCACATCCAGGGAAAGTGCTTGTCACCCCTATAGACCATTTAGACCCTTGCGACATTTTGCTATGTAATTAGCCATCCAAATGTCAACACACTGTAAAATAATACATTTGGGATCCTGTGAGACAATCACACAAACAAACTTATTCACCAGTTTCAAAAAAAATCTGAGCATTTGGTAACTATTACCCAGGATGACCTTGAAACCATTATGGGGCTAGAGCGCTGTAACTAAAGGTCGGAACGTAGGTAAATATTACTTTTATAATCCTTATAAGGAGACAACATGGTAATGTACATTAAAACAAAATTTTGACTCAATTTACTTTTTCCCTGTAGCGTAACATTTTTCCCCTTGAGGAAGGGGAAAACTAGTCCGAAAATGTGCACCCCATTATTTTCTGACTGTCTCGCGTCCCTAGTGAATGAAAAACAGCAAGAAATCAACTTTAGCACCAAAATCCTACGGGAACTGTTTCATTGACAACACTATTAGAGGTGCCAATCCAAATCTATTACATTTGGAAGTAGTAAGCAGTGGAGCTACTGGAAATTGTTCTTAAGGTTGCGCAAAGTGAGTGTTGCAATAAGGTATCTACTTTTTCTGATGCACTTTTTTCTAACTCTGTGAATGGTATGGGATTAGGTTAGGGGATTGGGGTTTGGTTTTAAGGATAGTTAAGTTAAATACTCCCATGCAATTGGCGCATAGATGGTGCGTATCTCCATTTCCATAACCCTAGGCCACACGTATGCCAATGCAGTGAAACCTACAGTAGGGGGGTTGTCTTCTGGTAGCTCAACATGTAACTTCCCGTACTCCATTCTTTAAATGCCGGAGCTCACCTGACATTAAAAAAGGCAGAGGTTACCATTTTTAATGTCTTTGGTATGACCGGCTGGGGTTCGAACCAGCGGACCTCCTGACTGTGAGGGTGGATGCTTCTAGCCATGAGCCAAGAGTTGGTAAATGACATGTTATCGCAGATTTTGCCTTCTCGCCGGAATTCCTGTATTTGCGTCAGTATTGGTGTAAGATTAAGGTATGATAAGAGTTGGGGTAGAGTTAAATAATCTGATAAGTGAAAATACTTTCATGGCTTTCAGGATATTGATTGTGCTAAAAATATTGTCATTTACCCAAAAATGTGTCTAGATTCTAATTCTTAAATGAACACTCATTGATTTTTGAATTATAATGATATACACAGTGAAAGCATCATTCAACTACTAAAGTACTTGTTCTGATTACATTTGCAGTCAACTTGAATCCAGTCGTGGAAGAACACTCACCTATTTTCACTGGAGCTTAGCATACAGATACGTACCTACTCAGGGATTGTAACATGTTTATACCCAATATGCCGCTCTATCTATTCGCAGGTAAATGTGCAATTAAGTTGCATACTGACTACTGGTACAATTAGCGAATAAAAGATGAGCCGGCGCAGCCGGTATCTTTTCCACCAAAATAAAATATTGGATACCCATCCTATGACACATCTAAGATGGCCAAAACAAAAAAATCTCATCTTTTATTCTCATCTTATTGAATTGTGTAATTTTTGCTTTTTAAGCCTTTTTTAGCCGAATAGGTTTTTGTCCAAAATATTTTACCATCATTTTTTTAAATAATGTAAATAATTGCACCCCTCTTGAAACACTGTTTCAAACCCACGGAACCAAAGTCATCGCGGTGGTGATGTCACGCTTCGTAAATTGCATTGCGTACCCAATGCGAAATGTACGACGCAGTATAAACGCGCCGTTTGTGAGTGTCATCATATCAACCGCGTAATTGCTGCACGCACTACCATCTATTACCCAGTAAGGAGGGTTGGAGCTTTGACCTAATCCTATCAAATTGTCTTGTTAACATGATAAACCATGCCTACTGAATAAGAATTACATTTGTATGCATAACCTTGCCCGTATTGTATCACTTTAGATAAAATGTTAGGTGGTTAAAGGTTCTTGTTCCGAATGTATTTGTATTGTGTTCTCTATTGATATGAGAGCCCTGGCACTTGCACATAAAAAAACACACCCCATCAAAATACCGTGGGAAACAAACTTGCGGTTTTGATGGTAGACGCAATAAGGCATTTGGCAAAGCCCTATTCAATACTGTGCTAATATTTATGCGTTAACCCTAAAACGCAGTTTTTGTTTAATCTTGGGAATGAAATGGTTATGAGGGCTCAAATTTCAGGAGACAATGATAAAAATACGGACTTTCATCTGATATCACAAACTCGAATACTTAGGGTAAATCATGGGCGGGATCCCAAAAATGATCGGAACACACACTTTTAGTATTTTATATTGACCTCTGTGTGTATAATATTTATGCACCTTGGGCATACATTTTACAATTTTTTTTAACAATCATGTAGCTATTTAAAGTAGAAGCCACCATTCCGCTAACAATATAAGTCCGAAGTTAAAGGTGCAATGAGAGATTTCAAATAACTAGGTGTCCCTCAAAAATGTGAAAAATTCTGATTTTGCAACTGGTGTAAAGCTTTCTATTAGAGACCTGCTTTCTTTGGGCCAAAATTTTGCAAATTTGTACTTTCCTATAGGAGCAAATGGGAAATTCAAGAGCCATCCACGTTTTCTCTTACATATAAGCATATACAAATCACCTTTTGCTTTCATTTTAAGTTATTTCTGTCCAAATAAAATGTTATGGATTATTTTGTGAATATCTATATGAAATTGCACAGATCACAGAAAATAAGGACAACTTGAAATCTCCCCATGCCACCTTTAAGCTCTAAATGTGTTATGCTGTTCAAGTTTAGAAATAAATATATATTGAGATTTAAACTACTTTAGCCCTAGTCTGTACCATGGCCAATCATAACTTTCAATTTCTCACATATATTTATTCTGTAGATCTTAAACTTAAAGGGCCATGGCCTGGTAGCTAATAGCCTCATCCCAGAACCCCAAATTTTACTGGAAGTGGTCGACATTTTGGTATCAGAAGAAAGCTGCTATTTTTCTCATTTATCCTGTGAAATCTTAGGGCTAAAGGATGTTTGGTTTGGAAGGTATAAGCGAAAATGTGCCACATTTTGGTCGACTAATATTAATTTTACACAGTACTCTATGGGGATTACAAAATCACGTTTTAGCTCTCACACTAAAACGGATTGAAATATCGTCGCGAAACTTTACAGATGGTGTTTTGGGGTGAAGGCCATTCATCAAGATGAAAAAATCATTTAGTAAATCGGCCATACCCCTTTAAGTAATTGAAGCTTTGTTTTATGTTATTTCCCAACAGCAACAACAAATAGTTATTGATGAATGTACCAGACTGGTTAAACAGTAGAAGGTAAGTCTTCAATCTGAGATTGAGTGATCCCAGCACTGTTTAAGCTTCCATCTCCAGTTTGGGCTCATATACCTTATGAACAAACCATCAGAGAACATGCTGTATGCACAGCCATATCATGACAGTAGATTTTCCATGACATTAATGTACAGTAAATGTTGGCATTGTGATTGGTCTATGATTCAAAAGCAGCACATGGCAATGATTATGTATGAATATTCATTTGTGTCTTATATCAAGCGCGGATCTAGGGAGGGGGCGGAGGGGGCGCGCTCCTCCCCGGTAATTCTGTAAAAATCTTGCAAAATCAGCCCATTTTGGACAAGTTTCAGCCTTCAGCCCCCCGGTAATTTTGACGTTTTTCAAATCCTGGATCCGCACCGTATATGACTATTGTACGTCATGCCATGCATTCACGTAGTGTTTGTTTTATTCATTGCTGGCAGATTTTGGTATTCCTGTCCAAGTTACCTACAGCGGCTCAGAAGACCTTCCCAAGTACCTTTTGCCTACAAATTCGTTTTTCCGTCCACCGGGAACCTCTCATAGCAATAACACATAATCATAGTTCCGCACAACAAACGTACCTTGTACATTATCGAGAGCTACGCTTAAGTCTAGTGGGTTCACTTTCTAAGTATAGTAACGATCAAGAAACAATTCCGATTGCATGAGCTTCTTTATGTAAACAGTATTTTAAATATTTCTTCATCTTCTTCAGAATTTCTTGAAACCAGCCAGAAGGCTAGTATCAACTTTTGGGCATTTAGAGCGTACGAGAAATTGAGTGTAGGCCCCTAGCGTCCGCCAGCGGCATGATTAAAACAACAGCGAGTAATATGAGACTATTACAGATTGACGTCACCAAACTGGCCATCAGATCGGCAGTAACTTGAGCGGGTAACCGGGGACGGTAATTGAGTCAGGAAGTTGAGACCGAGTCTAGGCAAGGATGTATGATTTGTATCATCACGTCTAGGCATTGGGCTAGGGAACAGGGCTAGGAATATCGGACTTGCATGCTTTATTTCTTTGGGACTTGACAATTTCAAATTCATTCAGATGTATATATTATGTATATTGTTCCTTGCATTTTTTGGTACATGTTCACTGTACGTGCAGGTCTTGGTGAATCCTGTAAACTTGAGCTTGGCATGAGTGGGAGAAACTCAAGGTGTTCATGAGCTAAGCCAATCAGAAGAGAGCTCTCATTATCAATTCGGCAGGTGGTTGTTTGCAAAGCACAAGCCAAACTGCATAACTTGCAAGACATGCTAGCCTTGCAAGTTATATATACTTTTTCTGTGAACTCAGCTTCTGTGGCTCAGTTGATAAGAAGAGAAAAACAAATGAGCTGTTTTAATCTGGTGTGACACTCCCAATCTTTTCAGCATTTGTGTGTGTGCTGGCTACTTCACCTATGGTACAATCTGACTGATTGGATCATTACAGGACAACACGTGAAATAGGTCACTGAGCAACCAATCAAAGTAGCAGTTTTATATCTCTATATAAACCATACCAACATTCTTACAGTACTCTGATTTGCTCATTACATGATATTACCTGCCAAGTAACCAATCAAAATAGTGCTTAGATGCTGATAAATAGGTGTATATAGTACCCAGGGGTTAATATGCCACAATAAGTAAGAAATCAATCACTCAATCTGGCTGTAATCAGTTATAGTTACTTCCAGTCATCAACTCTCGGTAGAAAGTACTTTTAACCCCCCCAGCAGAACAGTTTAAGGACAGACAGAACAATATGTTAAAGGCATTTTAAAGTGTAGATTGGATTTATTTTAAGATGTATGAATAGGTGAGCACAAGTGTAGATTGGATTTATTTTAAGATGTATGAATAGGTGAGCACAGGTCTATCTTAATATCAACCATAATATCTTTAAGGGCTCTGCTGTACATCATGCAATCCTTAGAAAACTGAACTTGTAAATATGCAAATTGGACAGCTTGGTATTGTATTTACTGCAGTTGTTGAGGATGGTTCTCCAGGATTGAGTCATGGGGTCAGAGATGTAGGTTTCAGGCTTTTGCCTGATTTCTGGCTTTCTGTCCGGTCATTAGCTGGAAGGTAGTCAATATATTTTGGTAGGTATATACAGCCAGATTCTCAAACTTAGGGTCTGCATAACTGATATTAGGATAAAAAAATGGGCTTTGAGCTTGATTTCCTTCCAGTATATAGAGTTTTATAGCCAAAATTTGGGTAAGAAAAGTTTCTTACATGAAGGGTTTGATAATGTCCATTGTTTAAGATAATGTCAGGCCCTGGGTTATAATTGCTGGAACTTGAATAAGTACAACAAACAGAGAGGAAGTTGTTGCCAATTTGATATGTGATCATTAGAAAACTTTCAACATTTCTTTGATCCGCAGTTATGATATGAGGAATGGTAGTGTCCCTCACCGATTCTGTGATACACATTTGCGAGAATTAGGCAGAGCATTTACACACATGGTTAATATGGTTCAAGCTACCCTCATAAAGGTGAGTTTGTCAAAGTAAGAGTGGACTGAAGAGTTTGACATCTTTCAATTTGCCATTAGGAACATGCATCAAAAGATTGACCAAATCTTGCAGACCTAAGTCAGTCCAATTATAAATGTTGAGCCTTTTTCATGCACTATGTGCCCCATCTTTCCCCAGTCAATGTTGAATCCTGATTTTTTTTTCCTGTTATCAAAAGAGAACCAACATTGGTTGGAGAGGTAGAGGGAAGTTTACATGTATAGATAAGACTTCAAGCTTCTTTAGATAAGTTGGTAGTATTTCAGTATTTGGCCAGTGCAATATAACAGATATTTAAGCCAAACTGGTGTAAGTGCTCCCACAAACACATTTCTAGTGGTAGAAGGATGGCCCTTGCCCTTATCTCATGAAAATTGGAAATAGCACAATTGACATAAGATGTTCTTAGGAAGAAGAATAATGTAATCAATATTTCAACACCTCCCTCAGTCGCAAAACTAATTATGATTGGAGGGATTTGCTGATCTTTTGATTGTAGGTTGTTGCCTACAAATTGCAAAATCAGAAGTTTGAATCATAGTGTGTTTATTAATTGATGTAGTACTGACAAGAAGTTCTTGTTAATTAGCAGATAGGAGTTGTGAATAAGTTAAATCATTTTCAAATTGTAATTGCAATGCTGTGCAACTCACATTTTTCTGCAGTTAATAATTTACATCATTCATCGCCCACCGCAAACATGTGGAAGGCCGCGGCTGGATCACAGCAATCTTACAACGAATACAATGTTCAAGTTGCAGTGAGTTGAAAAGAAAATTGCTCTAGGGTGGCCAGTAATCTAATTGCCTTGAAGATAGAGCTGCTAACATTTTATCAATAATTCATTGTTTTTTGGTTTCTTTTTTGGAGTAAAGATAACAACACTTTCCTTGGGACTTTGGAGTACTTCTAGCCAGATTCACTTCAGCAGTGAAGCTGAACCATTGCTAACACCTAGGGAAACATAGGCCAAATTCTGGTTGCGAAACCTTTGGACCTTGAGTCCAAGGACATAAGGTCTTGCCTGTAGGCTGTTTTTCAATGAAACTGTAACCCGATATCGTCTAGTCTACCCATAAAATTGTGCTGGCTGCATGTAGCAACAGGCCAATCTTTCCCGCTAAAATCCTTGGTGTGAGGGCCCAGGAAATTACCTAGCACTGGTCCAGGAAATGTGTTAAAGACTAGATGCTCTAGTACATCCATCTTGAATTAATTTGAGTGGTTGATTCAAACAAAAAAAGTTTGCCTTATTGAAACCGCAAGGCAGTTAATATTTCAGCAGAGTTGTGGGTGGAATGAAAGCAGGATTCAATGGTGCAGTGGTTTTACTGACAATAAGAAATGTGCTAGTCTCTGAATTGCTGTGTATTGTTCATGAACTGGATTTTTTAATTAACTATTAAATGTTGACATGTTGTTCTGAAGGGCATAGACTATTGGCTTGTGCAGATTTTTGATTCGGAATTAGAGTAAAATAATAGAACTACTTTAAAACAAACTTAGAAAATAACATGGAACTTATATGCATTACCTTTTATGAAAACAAAATAATGAAACAGCAAGTTCACCACCTATCTATCGATTAGATGGAAATTACATGTTGGAATCGCTATGTGTCAAGTGTTTGTTCCCCGCCGAACGAAGTAGGAAGGGGGATTCTTATTTAAAATGGGCTCCGTCCGTATGTCCGTACGTATGTTGTGATAAAATGTTAACCTGGAACTTTTGGGCATATCTTTTTTCTGGATGAGCTAGAGTAGCCAAATTTGGGTATATTGTAATTGTTGAAGCTTCCCAACCCCTAATAACCATGTAACCCCCTTAATTCCCCCAAGGTCCTCCACTGGGTCTGTCAAGGGGGTTAGGGAAATGTCAAAAAGGTCAAATATGGCACAAAAAAGGCGACCATTTTGACCATAATTTTTTTCTAGATGAGCTCGCTGTAGCCAAACTTGGGTATATTGTAGGAAGGCACAAGCCCCTACTAATCAGTAATTCATTCCCCAGGGCATCCTCTGGGTCTGTCAGGGGGTTGGGAAATGTTCAAAAAATGTTTGTTCAATATTGCACAAAAAAAGGTCACATTTGGCCATCACTTTTTCTAGATGAGCCTAGAGCAGCCAAACTTGGGTATATTGTTAAAGGGCACAAGCCCATACTAACATGAATTCCATCCCCCAGTGTCCTCCCCTGAGGCCGACAGGGGGGGTGGGCGAAATGTACAAAGTAAAACATTCACATTAAAGGTCAACAGTGGCCATCTCTGTGGGTGCTGACATTTGACTTGACATTTGAGTTGTTTTTTTTGTGAATTATGGATGGAGTTCAGCGACGAGTTATGTTTATAGGCAGAAAATGTGTGCCAATTTATTTTGGTGTTTGCAAAGGAATTGCATGGTTCATTAGGGTGGTCTAGTGATCCTGGGTTTAGGGAGTGTTGGTCAGAATTAAGGGGGGAGGTCTAGGTAGTTTAAGTTGTCACTTCTTAGTGATCGCGACATTTGGCGGGTAAATTATTTTACGCATCGCGTAAATACAAGTTCACCTTGTTCAGTATAGGCTGGCATGACATTCAGTCGAGAGGGGGGGCTTCTTCTCGGGGGGGGGGGGGGGGGGGGGGGTTCTTTTGGTGGGGGGGGGGGGGGGGTTTTTTGGGGGGGGGGGGTGTGCATCAGTGACATTAGAGATGATATCATAAAGTTGTCCAAGCTTTGGTAAATAACAGAATATTTTTGTGCTGTAGTTTGTTTCTACAGCGGTGGACGATCATGATGCTAGCATAAATAGAATACAAATTGAACAGAAATGAGGTCATGCTCATTAATCTTGAACAGACTATAGGAGTTTGGACATAATTAAATATACCTTTTGTACCTTCTCTATATACATGTTTATTCCTTGAGAAAAATAAAGCAATGATATAGCATGTGTGAAGGTAGAGTGTAATGCTGGAGATTGCGTTTTGTATCGCCATCGAAGTGGGTACATAACGCCATAGTTAATGGATGCACGCACCTTTTGGAATGTGATTGCAGGCCGTAGACTTTGTGTAGTGATCATCGATCGTGGTGCAAGACTCAAAAGCGTGATCCATTTGACATAGTAACGACCGCGATCACGAACACTTCGCTAGCGGAATAGACTGTAAAGTTTACTAATGCTTTTCTATTGCAGGTGCACTCTTATATCAAAATAGCTTGTATTGGTAAATTTTTTACTACTTAGTCTAATTTAAGATCAAGAAAGGTAGAATAGGGATTTACTTATAGCCATAAAACCCACCATATGACACAAGCCAATCCACTAAATAAAAAAAAAATATAACCTTTTCCAATCTTACTTAAGAATAGAATAAAATTTACAAACAATATATTTTTTCTGAAAAATCAACTTAAATAGTCTCTTTTTTTTATTCACACACGGCATTGGTTCGCAGCATAGAGCAGGCAGCCAGTGAATACAACGTAAACCAGTCAGTGCAGTCCACTCTATGTACAAGATGACAGCGATTCAGCAGACTTATTTTCTCAGGTATTGAAATCATGCCTGTACTTAGTAACTATGAACATTACTTTCAGAAGCCAGAGGTCTACATATTAAATCAGATGGACCCATTCATGCCAATAAGCACCAAGGGTTGAAATTACAACACAGTGGCTATGGGGCAGTGGTGCTACAAAATTCGCTCATAACATCCAAATGCACTTCCGAATCAACTGACAATTTTGAAAATAAACTTTCTTGAGGATATCCATGACCTGTAAACAAAAATAAACGTGTTAGATCATGAATGACCTTTAACACATCTGCAGCCAAATATAAGGTAGGAAAGGTATAATGGTCTAACTATTTGAAATCACTACATTTGACCACAATATAGGGAGTCTGAAATTCTTCTTGTTCCTTAAGGATGGTCACTTAGGTTTGGCCAAATTAGAAGAATAAGTTTTGACCCTGTGGTTTTAGAAACCCGTAGATCTTGTCTGACACTCTTTGACTTTTGGGGAATGAGTATTTTTTCTGCAAAACATTTAGATAGGTGAGCACTTTTTTGGCGTGTGGTGCTTGTTAAGAAAGAAATGAAGTAACTTGTTTTCTTACATCCAAATTTTACCCTGTTTACATTGGGCCTAAAGCAATACTCAAATTTGCATTGAGTCATCTGGGTTGTCATGGATGTAAACAAGTGAGTTGTAATGTGCAGCTCGTGATCATTGACTCTCAAAAAGCTCATTTGCAGGTTGCTTTTTAGCAACTTCAGCTTCTGAGTGTATTGAATAAGTCCTCATTGAATTCAATTTTTATAGTGTAAATGAATTGGGGGTATTCAATTTCCTGTTTACCAACTGTGATCTGGTTACTGTGCTGTCCACTTTTACATCAATGACTTTTCTGAATGCAAACTCAGAAATTGCTTTCATTGCAAACATGATTTTTGACAATGTTTTGCTGAATCAAGGGTTTAACTTTAAGTGCAATACTCAATGGTACAAACTTGATCTGAAAAGAAAGCTTAGTTCAACGCAAGCAAAATTATGCAATCTCATCTTTAAAATTGAAGAAAGTGTGCCTTTCTGGGTCTCACACAACCACTGGTCACATTAATATATCAAGAGATTCTGTTACCAAGCCTTCCTATTCTG
Source organism: Ophioderma brevispina (assembly GCA_023653785.1). Taxonomy (NCBI): domain Eukaryota; kingdom Metazoa; phylum Echinodermata; class Ophiuroidea; order Amphilepidida; family Ophiodermatidae; genus Ophioderma; species Ophioderma brevispina. The sequence goes on from JAMKCH010021578.1 coordinate 21,059, forward strand.
TACTACATGCTACATGAAGGTGTGATGCAAGTTTGCGATAATACACAGTTCAAATAAACATGGATGTACATATTGCATGAGTGCCTTACAATGTAAAATGATACTATTGACATTTGAAGGTGTGTGTTGAATTTGTGTGCCAGCGTGCATGCGCACTGGGTTTAGGAAGCTATGTAACAACGTTTGATCTGAATTGATTTTGGACTGTATTTGGCCTTTCTGTGCTTTTTAAAGTTCTGTGGCATGGAACAATTGTGATGTGATAACTCATTCCATGCACTGCATGTTTTTAATCTTGCTGGGCAAGTAAAATCTGCCTTTGGGGATAAAAATTATGTGGAGTGGGCCCCGCCTCGGCAGCATTCATATTTTCTGGTGAACCAGTAACATAGGTTGAATCTGCAAACCAAGCATTTTCTGATAGTTCTCATTTGGGCCAGATCATTAACTATTGTATCTGTCTTTTCAGGAGGAGGTATTCAGGCTTTACTTCAAGTATGCAGGCAATCAGCTCTTAACTCAATCAAACCCATGGCACTTGCGGGACTGTGGCTATTTGTGCAATACCCCAGAAAGGAAGGAATGATTGGAATGGGGTGGTAGAGCAACTTTCATGGTGACAGTGAGGTCCTGCACCATGTTAATATTTGTGCTAGCAACTTTTTATTGTGTTGCATCATTATATCACATTTGCGTTAAA